>PVIC010038606.1:0-17533 GCA_004025085.1 Thryonomys swinderianus
GGGGAGGGTGGGACGGCTGCAGAGCAGGAGGGAAGTGTGCAAGCCTGAGCAGCGGGAAGGGCCATGGGGCAGAGGAGAGACTGTGGAAGTGAGATGCTGAATTGTGGTGGAGCGGATCAGCATGGTTACTTGATTTTCTCTAGCAGAACTTGGCAGTTGGCTGGCGGCCTCTCTGCGAAGGGAGCAGAGAGGGATGGAGGATCTGTGAGACAAGGTGGAGTGATCCTCCGTGGAGGAAAGATAGCCTCTTTAACAAATGGTGCTGGAAAAACTGGGTTTCAACCTGGCAAAGACTAAAGCTAGATCTGTCTTTCACCATGCACTAAACTAAATTCAAAGTGGATTCGAGACCTAAACATTAAAACAGAAACACTAAATCTGCTGCAAAACTGGTTAGGTAGAACTCTTGAAGACACTGGCTTAGGGAAAGATTTTATGAACAAAACCTCTGCAAAATGAGAATTAGCAGAAGGAATAAATAACTGGGGTCTCATCTTGTTAAAAAGCTTCTGCATAGCAAGAGAAACCATCAGCAGAGTGAATAGAAGCTGGTAATATGGAAAAAAATTTTTATCAGCTGTTTTTCAGACAAAAGGCTACTATCTAGACTATATAAAGAGCTTAAAAAAATTAGCCCTCCCAAATTTAAAGACCCAATTCAAATATAGGCATTTGAAGTGAACAGGCACTTTTCAGAGGAAGAAGTAAAAGTAGCTAAGAAACATATGAAGAAATGCTCAATATTGTTGGTTATTCGAGAGATGCAGATGAAAACAACACTGAGATTCCATTTCACTCTACAGAGAGTGGCTGCTGTCATGAAATCAATCAACAACAAATGCTGGCAGTGCTTGGGGGAGAAAGGAACCCTTCTCCCCTGTTGGTGGGAATGTAGACACTGTGGAAATCAGTGTGGAGATTCCTCAAAAAACTAGGATTAGAGGTCCTGTTTGACCCTGCTATTCCTTGCTAGATATATGCATGAAAGAGTTAAAAGACTCATATCACAGTAATATATATGCACCCATGTTTATAGCAGCTCAGTTTGTGATAGCCAAATCTTGGAAACAGCCCAAATGCCCATCAACTGGAGACTGTTTTTTAAAAAATATAAAGGGGAACACTACTCTGCTATAAAGAATGATACATTTGAGTCATTTATACTCAAGTGGATGTATCTTGAGGACACATTCATAAGTGAAATAAATAGGTCACAGATGTGTAAATATTGTGTCTTTTCCCTTGTATGAGAAACTGAAGATATTTAAATGAGTTCTAAAATGTATGATAGATATTGTAAAATAGAAAATATTCAAAGGGAAAAGAGGGGAAGGGGGAAGTAAAGCTGGAAAATAAAAATTTGATGGTTAAAAAAGGGAAACAAAGCTTACGTATATGGGGGTAGGGGGTTTTAGGGTGGGCAGCGGAATGGGAAAAATGAGAATTAAGTTGTGTCATGTACTGGTACAAATTTTCAAATGTCAATCGTGATCATGATGTATATATAGTGTACCAATAAAATCAATTAAAAGAAAAGAAAAGTAAAAGGTGGAATGGGCCCTGCAAGTTCAGGGGCAGCATAGGTTGCTGGAGAGGGTGTGGCAGAAATGACTCTTACCTCTACTCAACTATATACTTTGTTTTTCCTGGGACTGGCCCAGTAAAATGTCACTTTTCATTTTCTGTAAGGTGGTTATTTACATGTTTATTTCACTGAGATATAAGTTTTATATATATACCTAGAAGATCTTATTTACAGAAACATCATCGCTATTATGGGCTGTGCTGTATCCGCCCAAAATTCATGTGTTGAAGTCCTAACACCCACTACTCAGAATAGGAATAGGGTCTTTAGAGAGACAATTAAGCTACGTAGCACCCTAAGAATGGAGCTTGAACTAATGTGCTGCGCCTGGAAGAAGAAATTCAGACATAAAGAGAGATACCGGGAGCGTCTTACAGGGGAAGCCTGTGAAGAGGGGGTGAAGAAGGGAGGCCTCAGAGGCGCCATCTTAGACTTCCAGCTCTAGAACTGTGAGAAAACACATTTCTCTTGCTTAAGCCATCCAGCCCGAGGTATCTGTATGTCAGCTCCATAGTCTAGCACAGCTGAGATCAGAACATAATAACAACTTGAGCCTAACTCCAGGGCCATGGCGCTGCCTGCTCTGGGCTTTCTGTTCTCACCATCCTCCCTCCCCTACTGACTCTCCCTCTCGCTCTTGTAGACACACTACTCACACATTTCCTTCATGTCTTGTGACCTTCTGCCTAGAATATTCTCTACCCCCTTTCTTGATCTAGGTAAGTCCTTCTGCTTTGGATATCACTTCTTCATGAGGAAAGCTTCCTGTTCCTCTTCACGCACTGCTTTTCCCCCAGCCCTTTCACTCTAGCCATCTTCTGTGGTTAGGTTGAGAAGTAGAGCCGGGGACAGAAAATCACGTGCAGAAGTTTACTGGGGAGCAGCCTTGGGGCCCAACCCCCGTGGAGAACGGAGTGGAGATGGGGATGGGTGGGCGGAGCTGTAGTGTAACAGAAGGACACAGTGGAAGCTGTGAGGAACTACAGAGCCGGAGTTGTCCAGCGGTACTGCGCGCACCAGTCCGTAGAGATTGGACGCCCCGGGGATGGGCCTGACGATTGTTAGGTGGCTGAAGTCCATTCCAGGGGAGACTTAGGAGGGAGCTGTCGGCACGAATGCTCACGACACTTCGGGGAGTAAGTGCGTCGGTCCGGGGAGAACCGGGCTGAGGACACTCCAGTGTTCTCCACTCTTGGCCGCGCTTTGCTTCCTTCAGCGCACACAGAACTGGTTGGAACTGGATATTGCTGCGATGAGTTTGCCCGTTTTGTCTTCCCCGCTAGGTCTGAAAGCGAGAGGAGTTCCTGACTGTAAAAGGGAGGCTACCTTGGGAAAAGAGCATGGGGGACACATCAGCCGGGAGGGGCCGTGGGGAAGGGAGGAGCAGGGACATCCAGGGAACCTAGAACGAAATGCTTCAGTGGCTACAGAAGCCTTGACATGGGTCTTTATGGCGGGAGACTAGGGAACGGAGAGAGAGAGGGGAATGTTAGTTCATTTGCTGCCTGCTCCGTGCCAGGCACTTTCCTATTTAATCCTTATAACAACCCTGGGACCGAGGATTGTTGCAGCTTGAAAAAGGTTGATGAGAGGTCGGACCTCTCTACAAAGAGGCTGAGCGGTTGGCTGCTAAGAGGCCTCTGGGCCTGGCCGGGAGTTTGTGAATTTCCTGCAGAATGAGTATGGCCGACTCTGGCTCCTTGGGCTCTCTTGACTCAGCTCCAGGTTAGGAATGCGCTCTTTGTTCACACGATCTTTTGCCAACTGATTTAGTAAATGAGATTTCTGCTTCCTTAATTACCATCACGCCTCAGCCTTGCTTTTCTGTGACCGTTTCCCAGCTACCACGATTGGCATTTGGGGGTCCTCTTGAACTCTCGGTCATGTTTTCAGGCCGTCTCTTGGTTTGTGCCAACAGCTGGCACATCTCATTGTTCTGTTTCGCTGACCTACCTCTCACGGGGCAGACACCCTGGCTCCGTGCTGCACGGCCACCCTCGCACAGGGCACTGCTGTGTGTTTGCGCCCTTGATGATAAGGGACTAACGCTCGAAGAGGTCAGAATTTGGTGCCAAGACTTCTAGGTCCCAAGATATAGACTAGAGAGGCGGACACAGGGCAGGAAGGCTGGAGTCGTGCAACCTTCGGTAATGGGCGCTCTGGGCAGAAGCGTTTTCTGGTCTTGTTCTTTAGGTCTCCTAGGAAATGGTGGCGATAACTGTAACCAGTTCGACCAAGAGCCACTGTATCCTTTGAGTGTTAGGCGTGTTTGGCCGGAGCTGAACCACTGCTCCAGGGAGTTCTGAGAGCTGAGAGCACATTGGTGGCCCTAGCTGAAATCAGCTGGTGCTGCTGCATATGGTCGTGTAGGCATGGGCTGAAATCCAGCTACTCATTAACCTGTGCACCGTGCCTTAGAATGTCACAGCCCAGGGGAAGGAGGACCTTCTCTCTAACAGGGAGTGTGGACGTATAATTCTCCTACCTCGAGCAGGGGCCCATCTGTAATTCTTGCAAAGCCTTCTGGTGTGATCCAGGCTCTCCTGCTGTCCTTGTTTTGATTTGGCTTTTATGAGACAGGGTCTTGCTCTGCAGGTTGGGCTGGACTCACTGCAGAGCTTGAGCCGCCCTCGCCCTCAGACTTGCAGGGCTCCTCTTGCCTTAACCCCTTCCAGCACCGGGATTACAGCCCCGGGTGCCAGTCCCTGGCTCCAGCTGTGCCTGTTCCTTCATGTGCCAGCTCACTTCCAGGGATGTGGGTACACATGTAGGTACTTGACAGTGCCCTCGATGGGGGTCTACAGAAGTTCTCTGGAGACCTCTGCCACCCAGGTTTTGTAGTAATCAAGCCTAGAAGTCAGTTGAGCAGTTGTGCCCAGAAGGACACGAACTCTGTAGACCCCTCTGTGCCCCCAGCTCTCTGGAAAGCCCTCTAGGCAGTCGGCACAAGGTCAAACACTTGTGTGCAGCGAATCCCTGCAGGGGGATTTGTTCCGGGAAGGGAATTACATTTCAATTTGATTTAATTCAATGAGAATGACACCAAATTGATCAGCTGGTAAAATGCCATTTGATGGGCAGATCCGCTTTTTCCAAGTCAATAGGAACCACCAGAAAAATTAGTCTTGCCTGTTCAGACAGAACCGAAAGTCTTACTCATTTCCTTTGCTTTTTAAAAAGGGCTTGAAAAGCCCTGTAGGTAGACAGCCTTTTCCTGATAGCTGGGCAAAGTGATTAACTTCCCGGCACCCAGGGGGCCCAGTGCCGCTTCTGTGTCAGTATGCACACACGCTAATCAGTCACCCATGCTAGAGTTTTGTGTGATCTTAACACATTTCTCTGTCTTTGGGGACCTCAGTTCTGTCATCTGTCCAGTGGGCATGTGGTTTGGCTCAGTCCGCTACTGGTCTCGTCAGGAGTAACAACACGAACAGAGGTCATGGCACCCGGTGACTTCTGCCACTGTCCCTACTGGCACAATCTAACATTACTATCATTTTCAAGCAGTTACTCTGTGCTAGGCATAGCAGAAAACTTTATATAATCTTCACGATAATTTCCTCAGGTGGATATGATCAATTCTCCCCTTCCTCCTCTTTCCTCTTCCTCTTCTCATCCTTCTCCTTCTTTTTCTTATGGTACAGGGGATTGAATGTGGGCGACCAGTGAGCTGTATCCCTGACACAGGAGAGTTAAGGCCTAACTCCCCACCTGAAATGCGAGTTCGTGTTCTCTAAAAAATCAAAGAATGAATTTTAGGAATGACGGAGGTTTGAATAGGAAAATTTTATTGAGAGAGAAAGCTTCTGCCTTAAGAGAGACAGAAGGGGGAACCCGGAAAGTGGGTAACCCCCCTACCTCACTTTTTAGAGGGCTTTTATGGAGCAAAGCCACGAGGTGAGGCGGGTCTGAAATAGGGGGCTACCAATAAGATTCAAAAAAGGTAGGCGGGTTACAATTGACCAATGAGTACAGTAGGGGCTTCCAATAAGATTTGAAAGAAATGGGCAAACCATGGCTAACCAATGGGTAAATGACAAGCATAGTTACTTCAGGAACTTTGATTGAATAGGGTCCAGTGAGAAATCAAGCCCTAGAGGGTCTTGCTTGTCAGGAGACTCCTCCAGGTGGTTCAAAGTCCTGGCCGGCTGTCTGGGGAATTGGCAATTGTTGCATTCCAGGGAGGGGCTGGATCCGGATTTTGATATTCCATCCTGGGAGATGAGGTCTGCAGGTCACTGCTACCTGGAAGTGTAGTTTCTCATTGATGGTGTTGACCTTTGAGGATGTTGTTTTTGCAAGTCTTTCAAGAGCTGGCCCTATCTATCTGCCTACATATGTTTAGCTGGCTGTTCTATCTATAATATCCCCAGCTCTTTTTTTTTTTTTTTTTCTGAGACAGGGTCTCGCTTTATAGTTCAGGCTGGCCCTGAGCTCACTATGTAGCCCAGGCAAGCCTTGAACTCAGCGATCCTCCCGCCTCTGCCTCCCGAATGCTGGGATTACAGGCGTGAGCCACCATGCCTGGCACTGTGGTACCTGGTATTGATTGCTGGTGGGCGTGAGTCACCAAACCCAGCATTGTTCTATGTGGTTACCAGGATCGAACTCAGGACCTTGTACTTGTGAGGCAGGCGCTGGAACCACTGAGCTAAATCTCCGGCTCCTGACTTAACCATTTTTAAAGAAAGTAGCTCAGTGGTGTTCAGTACCTTCCCATTATTGTGCCACCAGCATTAACACCCATCTATAGATCTCTTTTAGTCTGTAAAAACAGCCCCTATTTTCTTGCCCACCAGTTCCTGACAAACATCATTCTATGAATTTGCTTACTTTAGGTGCCTTGTATTTGTGGACCTGTGCAATATTTGTCCTTTTGTGGCTGCCTTATTTTGCTTAGCATAGTGTCTTACAAGTTTATCCTTTCTGTAACAGGGTTCAGAAGGGTTTTCCTTTTTTAAGGCTGAATAATATTCTGTTATAGGTCTGTGTTACCTCTTGTTTATCCCTTGATTTTTAGGAATGCCTATGTGACATCACAGATGAACTGTGCCATTATTTTTCTACTTTGCCCCTGAGGAAACCGAGGTACGGAGTGGTTAACTGGTTTCCCCATTTCCTAGCAAACCTAAAAGGAGATTCAGAACTTGAACCCAGGCCTTGCTGACTCTGTAACTTGTATCTCAAGTGCTATGTTAATCTCCTTTCTTTTCTTTTTCATGTTATTGTTGCCCATTCAGAGGATGCTGACTCCGAGTCAGTTTGGTTATTAATTTCCTGTTGTTAACAGAAGCTATAGCATCTCAAATCTCTGCTGCACCATCTGGAATTTTTAATAAAAACTTGAGGAATTTCCAGGGGTTTCTGTGCATTGCATATGTGTAATAGCAAAGGAAAAATTGCTGTTTAAAAACAGAAATGCCTACAGCCACTTTTAAACTCCAGGTGGGGGCGAGGAGGAGCCTGACAGAAGGAGGGTTGCTCTTTTGTTTTTTTAAAAATGCTACAAACAGGCTTTTCTTATTATTCAAGGGATGGCTCATACCCTGCTTCCAGAAGAGTCTGGAAGGAGGAGGCTCAAAACTAAATTGCTTTATAGCACGAACTAGCAGGAATTCAGGAACTGTCCGCTGGCAGTTCAGAAGGGGCAGGTGCTTAGGTTCTGAAAGCCTCAGGGAAAAGAGATTCAGGAGGGAAACTGAGTGTCTCTGAATAGGGTAGCGGCCTGGGGGCCCAGGAAAGTGACAACCAGATGGCCCTATGCAACGCTTCCTGTGTGTAGGGGGCGGTGTGGGGTGTGGAGACCTGGAGACGGGGACTATCCAGATCCAGGTGTGTGCTGCGTGGAGCTTCCTCCACTCCCAGCAGTCAGGACACAGAGCAGGCAGAGAGGGACCCCGAAGGCTGCCCAGGGGCAGGGACTTCAGGGCCTGGGTGTCTGAGAAGGAGGGGAGAGGGTGCCAGGTCAGGAAGTACCAGGTTGTGGGGGCTGGAGTATGGGAGGGGAGCAGGGTCTGGTGGCAGGAGCCCAGCAGAGTGGCAGCACCTTTGGGAATAGTGACAGTGGGGATGAGAAGTCTGTTCTTCCCGTGGCTACTTGCAATGGAGACTGAGGCTATTTTCCTGGGCAGTAGAGGAAACAATGGCTCGGAAGATTCTGTGTGTTACACTCTGGAAGCTGCTCGGCCTGGGCTGTTTTGCACCAGGATCAGGCGTGTAGCAATAAACACAGCCACGGCCACTTATGGTTCCGTCCTGTACATCTTCAGGGAGTCTTTTGCACAGCAAGGTGCCCTTCACAAAACGTGTGTGTTTTCAGACTTGAAAAGTTAGCACGATCCTTTCTCCACAGGTGACATAAAGTGGCCTGAAGAAGGGACTTGCCTCATTTGCTGGAAGTCAGCCTTCGAGCTAGAGGCAGGTACATACAGCGGGTCTTTTCTGAGCGCCTCGTAGGAGCTGTGTGCTCTTTATGCATATCACCGTTTCAAATTTTAAAAGAGGTCCTGGACAATCAGCCTTGTTCCAGTTTTCATGGAGGAAAAGAGAGAGGCTTGGAAATGCTTCTTGGCTGGTGACTTAATATCGCACAGCTAGGAAGTGGCAGAGGTGGAATGTGAAAGTGGATTCCTCTCCCTCTCAAACCTGTGCTTTTAACCTTTGTGGCTCCTGTCTCTGTCCTTGAGAAACACTGGCGGGTTGTTAGAATTCTCGGGACGTCTGAGTTTAACCTGCTGAGTCGCACTAGATCACCCAGAGGGTTAGTTGAACCAATCTGCTGGGTCTCACCCCGGAGTTTCCAGACAGAGACAGAGAATTTGCGTTTCTCATTCCCTCCTCTGACGACTGCCTTTGAGAAGACGGTGTTAGGCTGATCCAACTGGCGAGGTAACCATTTTCACCCCAGACCCGGAGCGCGTCCTGCCGCAGGTCCATAGCCGAGGGCCCGCGGTGGGTGGGTGAGACGTGGGTTTGCCATCCTCTCGGGCTGGTTTGATTGCTGTCCCTGTCATGTGGGGCAGCTGACGATCTGGCTCTGCCTGGCTTGCGTTGGTGTCTGGGTCCTCGTGGAAGCAGCGCGACTTCTGTGCACGCAAATAACATGAAGGCCCGAGAGACTGGGGTAGGACAGAGTCGGACCTTGGAGCTGGTGGCGGCTGGAGAAGTGTGGCCTCTCTGGTTCCCCCCAAGGACAGGTGTGTGGGGAGTGGAGAGCAGATTCAACTGGCCTCTGCAGCAGCCCGGGGGCTGCACCTGTCTTTTTTTTCCTGGTACCAGGATCAAACTCAGGACCTTGCACTTGTGAAGCAGGCGCGGCGCCACTGAGCTGAATCCCCGGCCCCCTCTGCACCTGTCTTGCAGAGACAGCCTTCACCCGGGAGACAGACAGGTTGGAATTCCAAGTGGAAAGAAAAATATCTTAATATATCAAGTGTCTCTCAGCAGAGGTTTAAAGGGCTGAAGAGATGGACTGTCAAAAGCGGTCCCTGGGAACCCAGCGCAATACAGCTTCGGTCCTGATGCCTGTCTCTTACCAGAGCGGCTGAAGGAGAGTCGAGCCATGTGAGTGCGTGAGTGTGCAGGAGTCGCGAGAGGCGCTTTTGACTCCGTGGGGTGAGGACGGGCCAGGCCCGGGAAGCGCTGAGAAGGAGACATCTCTACAGGACAAAGACATCTTCTCTTTCACAGAGCCTGGGCGGAGAGGTGGAGTTTCTTGTTTGAAGTGACCCAGCCGTAAGGGGCGTGGGTGACATCTGAACAGACCCTTCCCTGACAAAGGTCCAGGGAAGGCAGACAAGCACTTGAAAAAATACTCAGCATCTTTAATGACCAGCGACATGTAAATTAAAGCTGCCATGAGGTACGGGTACATCCCTCCCTGATCCCTCCAGTACGGCTAATGTTAAAATACCAAACTATGCCAAGTGTTGGCGAGGACGTGGAGGAACTGGAACTCACACATGGTGGGTGTGATGTGAAAGGGTACAGCCACATTGGAAGTTTCTTAAGAGTTTAAACATATATCTATTATAGGAGCTCACATTTCATTCCTAGGTGTTTGCCGGGGGTGGGATGCATAGACCATACAGATTTGTGTGTGAATGTTCTGGACAGATTTCTTTGAATAGTTCCAAACTATAAACAACTTAAATTCCCATCAACAAGTAAATTGATGAGCAGATGGTGATATTTTTTTTTCCTTTTTTTTGGAGACAGGGTCTCGCTTTGTAGTTCAGGCTGGCCCTGAGCTCACTATGTAGCCCAGGCAAGCTTTGAACTCAGCAATCCGCCTGTCTCTGCCTCCTGAGTGCTGGGATGACAGGCGTGAGCCATCACACCCAGTACTGTGGTATGTGGTATTGATTGCTGGTGGGTGTGAGTCTCCACGCCCAGCATTGTATGTGGTTTCCGGGGATCGAACTCAGGACCTTGTGCTTGTGAGGCAGGTGCCAGAACCACTGAGCTAGCCCTCTGGCCCTGGTGGTAATTTTTTTTTTTTTTTTTTTTGTGGTACTGGGGATTGAACTTGGGCCCTTCTATTTCCAAAGTAAGCATGGTACCACTTGAGCTAAATTCCCGGCCCTGAGTTGGTGGTAATTCTATAGAATAGTACTAAGGCATAAAAAAATGGACTGTTAATATGAGCAACCAGTGGATGTAATTTAAAAGAATTAGGACTGTAAGCAGCTGGGTAGAAAGGAGTACACACTGCACAATCCCATTTATAAAACTTAAGAGAATACAAGCCAATCTATAGTGACAGGAAGCAGATCTATATTGCCCAGAGGTGGAGAGATGGAGAGTGGAAAAGGGAGCAGGGAGGGGTTACCAAGGGCACCAGCAGCCTTTGCCGGGGGACAGGGATGTTCAGTTTGATTGTGGTGATGATTTCAAGGGTCTAGTCACGTGTCCAAACTTGCCACGTCATGTACCTTTACCTGTGTGCCAGCTTATGGTATACCAAGTGTACCCCGATAAAGCTGTTTGTAGAAAGAACCCAGGCAGCAGTGTGTCACTGAGCTGGCGCTGTACCCATCCCTTGGTCTGCTCTATGGCCCTGTCTTCTAGAACAGGACTGTGTGTCGGTGCTAGGTCGTTAGTAAAGGCATCTAATTCTGTGCTGGCTGTTGTAAATTGCTTGATCTCCCTGTTTGTTTGTATTCTTCAGGCAGTTCCTATTAGCTTACATGGATTTAGTGGGATGTGATGTGGAGAAATTAAGGGATATGCTCAAGGTCACAAGGATGGGGTGTAGGTGAAGCTGGACTCCAGTCTTCACAATCACCAGCAGCTCCCGCGGGGGGAGCCAAGCCCAAGAGCTCACACAGGCTTTGGTCAGAGCCTGAGATCAGGTCAGCCAGGACTGAAGATTCCTGCTTCTCCAGAGGGGTCGAACCACATCCCCAAGGGCCTCTCCAATTCTGGGGTCCAATGAGTTTGTGAAACGGAGCAACATCATTTTTTTTTAGTTCCTGGGGTTGAACTCTGGCCCTTGTGCTTCCAAGGCAGGTGCGGTACCACTTGAGCTAAATCCCTGGCCCAATATCATTTACTGAAAGCTCAGCTACCTTAGTGAATGCCCTTGTCTGTGTTTTGAGATTGTGACTTTGAGCATTTCCACTTTCTGGGCCTCTATTTCCTCATCTGTATGACAAGGATTAATTTAGTTTATAGTTTTTTTTTTTTTTAAAAGAAGTGCACCATGTTAAAGGACATAAAAGTGCTTTGGGCAATGATGGATTTATTTTTATTTTTATTTTTTAATTTTAATTTTTTTTTTTTTTAGACAGGGTCTCACTTTGTAGTTCAGGCTGGTCCTGAGCTCACTAGCCCAGGCAAGCCTCGAACTCAGCAATCCTCCTGCCTCTGCCTTCCGAGTGCTGGGATTACAGGTGTGAGCCACCACCCAGCACTGTGGTATGTGGTACTGATTGCTGGTGGGCGTGAGTCTCCACACCCAGCACTGTATGTGGTTACTGGGAGTGAACTCAGGACCTTGAGCTTGCGAGGCAGGCGCCGGAACCACTGAGCTAACCCTCCGCCCAACTCCCACTTTTTGTTTGTTTGTTTGCTTACTTGTTTTTGGTGGCAGCAGTGTGACTTTGGAGGGTCTGTTTCACAGACAGTGGAGTCCAGGGTTCTGGCAGAAAGCAGGTGGTAGGAAGTCCTTTGCTCGGGACAGGCTCAGGGGCTTTCTGTGAGGCCGGAGCTGGTATCCAGCTCAGTGTGACTCGTGTCATCACGAAAAGGGGGAAAGTGTAGATGCGGAAGGAGAACACCGTGGAAGAGGAAGGCAGACCGGGGTGAGCCAAGAAATCAAAGATTGCCTGTGAATCGGCAGCACTCAGGTAAGAGGCATGGAGCGGATTCTCACTCACAGAGCTCGGGAAGAACTGTGGGGGAAGTTTTCCCTTCACCCTCTGAAGGTTTGCTCAAATGAACTGACAAAAGGCAGATTAAATAGGAGAAAAGACACACAACTCTATTAACCTGCGCGGGGGAAAAAAGCGCAGCACAGGAGGCAAACACAAAGTCTAAGCCTTTCTGAAGGGCCAGATGGCTCAGGCTTAAGGTGCTTCCTTGAACTGGAGGGGAAGGGAGGCTTGGGGGACAGTGGGGACGCAGGGCACCTGGAGGGAGGCGAGACGGCCGTGGGAGGGGCGTGGAGGAAGAGTGTACGCAGCAAGGGGTGCCCTGGTAGGTAGATAAAGTTTCTCAGGTAATCTTTTTGGAGTTGTCCTTCAGAAAAATAGATGCGGCTCAGTCTAGGCAGGATGTTCTGGTGTGGGGAGCCCCCGTCTTCTCTTTCTTGGGCATTTACTCTTTCTTGATTAATGTGATTTCATAATAACTGTATTCCTTCTGGGATGGGAGCTTCAGGGCCAGCCCCTCATCGCCCTCACTTTGTGCTTTGAGAGAAAGCCAGCGCTGAGAAACAGGCTGGTGGTTGTTTCGAAGTCAGAAGTTGCTCTTTGAGTTTAAAGCCACCGTACCGTGGGGTTTGTGGTGCTGTGTACAGCATCGAACAGAACCAACCCTGTCAGCATGTTGATCTCAGACTTCCGGCTTCTGGCTCTGAGAGACAAGACACATCCGCTGTTCAAACCACCTGGTTTGTGAGACTCTGTTGTGGTGGCGTGCATAAATGAACGCAGTGGTGTCTATTGTCTGTAGAGGTGAGATCTGTCTTTTCTCACCTGGAACCGGGTGGCTTTTGTGGCTATTTTGGTGAGTAGGTCACAAAAGGATACAAGGCTTCTGAGGCAGAGCTTGCCGGATTTTTTTCTCTTAGAGACTCGGTCACTGTTCATGCAGCCCAACTTCCTGGAATTCTGGGGTTTTAGGGTGCACAGAAGGCGCCTAGATCTATGGACAGGGGAGGGGTATGTAGGAACTGGGGAAGCAGCCTGGGGTGGCAGGAAGTCGGAGGCCTTGAAAAGCAAGTAATGTAGTCTCCTACCCTCAGGAAAGCCTTCTGGGTTCACTTACAAATGAAGTGAGACGCAACGTCCTTCCGGATGAGAGTTCCAGGGGGATAATTGTGGTTACATGATCGATTCTCTTCCTCCCAGGAAACCAGCTAAGGAGCGGGAGCTGGGAGGCCCCCTTTCCCCAGGAGGCAGAGGGACTGACTGTAAATGCTAGCATCTGAGTGTCGTCCCAAAGCTGCGTCCCTAAGTCCTCCTTTGCTTTCCTACCTCTTCCTCCAGTTAGCCACATCTCCACGAAGGTGTATTTATCCCTCCTCACAATGGCTTTTTATCCAGGATCCACTCAGCCATTTTACTTACCTCAGTCAAGCCTTTTGATGATTCGTCAAAGAGGTTTTATTGTCTTTCTGCTCTGTCATTCCCATCTCGGTAGGGATCAGTTAACGAAATTAATCCTATAAGAAAACCGCAGTGGCACCATGAACATCTCAAAATAACAAGCCTTAACTACCATGGAGGAAGGCTGACCCTTTTCAGGAAGAAGTGACTGTGACCAGAGTTTAAACAGGTTGTAAAAATGTTGAAATCTGAAGAGTGCTGGAATGGAAATTTCTTTCCATGTAGATTAGGTCTTGATTCAGGGGATGGAGAGAGACTGGTACCTGTGGTTCCCTTGGCAACTGCTTTCTGATTGGAAGGAGCCAGAGTGCAGAGAAGGGAGCAGCTGGGAAGCTTGTGACATGTGACTTATCTTGAGGTGGGCAGGAAACAGTTAAAAATCAGGCACTTAGTAAAGGGACAGGGTCCCATCTTTCTTTTTATCAACCTGCCAAGGTCTTATGCAAGACAGGTGATGTCAGAGGCACCAGAGATGTGGGACAGAATGGCTGGCTTCTGAGAAGCCCTTTGGTCAAGCAGAAAGTAGTGGTTGTCTTTGCACCACAAGCTTAGAAGGCTTCCCAGTCCTTTCCTTGTGCTGCAGAGAGAAGTCAAACAAAAGTGTTTTCAGACAGTGGCCCTGACTTCGGTGCAGAATGAGGAACAGAGACACAACCTCAGCATTTCCTTGAGTGCCTCTCGGTAGCAGGGGTCTCAAAGGAGACAAGACAAGAGAAGCTCCAGGGATGGAGGCTCCGCCTCAGAGCCCCTCTCTGATCGGGAGGTAGATACAGAGTCTGAGCCCTTGTGTCAGCCCCAGCTCTAGGCTGTCTGGCCTGAGCCACTGAGCACAGGGTTGAGCGCCAAGCTTATGTGCTGCTGACTCAGAGCCAGGCTCCCTTCATGGACACTTGCTTATTTTAATCCACACAACTACCATACAGGGAGAGTTCTGAGGTCCCCTTTCTACTGATGAAGAGGTGGAGGCAGAGGAAACAGAGCTACAGGGGTATAGCTGGTGAGTGCCAGGGAACTTGGTCCCGGGGCATCTTGGCTGATGTGGACTGGTATGGGCTAGCAGATGGGTTAGCAAGAGAAGTAAGGGTGGCAGACAAGCGAGAAGAGACCCTGGCTGAGCGAGGGTGGAGACATTCCTCAGTGCCACGTCTAGCCTGACGATAGGTGTGTTTGATCTTGCTGCTCCCCAGCACCGAAAGGTTCATCTTCAGCCTGGCTCCTGTGTTGTCCCAAAACACAATAGTAACTTTTAAGGCACGAATGTGCCCTGTTAGGAAGAAGTGCAGACTTTCTGGGGCTCTCCTAACCAGCCTCTCCTGTCAGATCTGCTCGACAAGCACCCATTCCCCCTGCATCCCCATCATACCAAACCCTCAGCTTCCCAGGACCCCCATGTCCTGGCAGGATCAAGCCTGCGTCACCTCCTATCTGTGGCAGTGGTTCTGCCCAGGTGAGTTGTGTGTGAAGAGAATCATGTCTCCTCCAGGAAACCACCAGATAATCAGATACCATCCACACTGGGACATAAAGATACAATAACCATAAACCTTGACAGTAATCTCAAGGCAAGAAAACAAGCACTGAGCCCTAGAAAATGAGCACATGTACATTAATTATACAAAGGACCCTCATGTACTATAAAGCACACAGGAAGCAAAACACCTCGACTGCACCGTTAATTTGCTACAAAAGGGCCATGCTGGGAGGTGGAATAGTACAGATGGAAGTCTGGGGCCAAACCGTTCTCCAGGTGCTCCCCTACCCCTGCACGGATGAATAGATACAGTGACCCTTTAAGAAGCCACAGCAATGCAGATGATGCAGACCAATCATAACACTGCTAAATGTTACTTCCACCCTTGCGCCCAATCATGCCCCGCCCTGAGCACTGCTCCCGCCCTCCGTTCCAATCACATCTCAAGCCACACTATACAAATGTCTGTAACTTCCATAATAAAGGGGAGAAGCTTCTCCACCGACACGGAGTCTGGGAGGTGTGACTCCGCATCCTGGCTCACCCTCACGAGGTCACTGGACAACGGAGAACATAACTGGCCCGCCTGGATGACAGAAGTCAAATCCTGCCTCTGCCACTAATGATTGTGTGATTTGGGCAAACAAATCCCTTCAAACCTCACTTTGCTTAGTGTGAAAAGAAGCAACGACAGCACCCTGGTTTTGGTGGCAACCTGAGAATTAAATGAAGTGGTTATGCATGATGCTCTGGAGTCCTTTGCCTTACCCTTCTCGGTCAGTGTGAAATACTGAGCAACAGATTCCTCACTTTCTCAAAATACATTTTGGAGAGGAGAAGATAGAGCTGAAGATGTCCCTGGGTGACATTCAAACTCTTTCCTCATACTCAGAGACACTCAGGCTCTTTCGGGTACTTAGAGACACCTCAAGTCCTTCTAGGTACTTGGACTGAGGGTTCTCCAGGAATGTCCTTTGCCCACACAGGGGCTGCTGTTACAGTGCACACTGATCTCAAATCTAAGTTTATGGTTTTCTCATTCTCTACACAGATAAATGCAGTCTAGTCTATATATTTTCACTTTTATATTACACTACATTACTTACTGAGTTATTGAAAGTCACCCACAGGGGCTGGAGATTTAGCTCAGTGATTCTGGCGCCTGCCTAGCAAGCTCAAGGTCCCTGGTTTGATTCGTGGTAACCACATACAACAATACTGAGTGTGATGACTCGCCTACCAGCAATCAGTACAGCATACCACAATGGTGGGCGTGGTGGCTCACATTTGTAATCCCAGTACTCTGGAGGCAGAGGCAGGAGGACTGCTGATTTTGAGGCTTGCCTGGGCCACATAGTGAGCTGAGGGCCAGACTGAACTAAAAAGCGAGACCCTGTCTCAAAAAAAAAAAAAAAAAAAAAAAAAAAAAAAAAAAAAAAAAAAAAAAAAAAAAAAAAAAAAAAAAAAAAAAAAAAAAAAAAAAAAGAAAAGAAAAAAAAAAAAGAAAGAAAAGTCACCCACAATCATTATTGTTTGAAAATGTTTACTGATGGTAACAAACAAAAACAAACCAGAATATCATCCAAACTTCTTAAATGATTATTTTAGTTCATTTTTTGTTACTATAGCAAAAGAGATGAGACCAGGTAATTTTATAAAGGAAGAAGGTTTGTGGTTCTGGAGCCTGGGAAAACTAGGAAAACGCAAATCTCCATCTGAGGTAGAAGAGCAGTGACTGACTCTCTCATCTCCCCACCTCCTGGCAGGCTGGAAGGGGATGTTTGGCTTGGCCAGAGGCATCTGTCTCTCCTCCTCACTTCCCTTTGCTCCCTCTGTGTCTCAGTGGACTGAGACACTTTGTTCATTGTCTTCTCTGGCTATCAAGCTGCTGTTCTCCTCTCCACCAAGAGTGTGGCCAGGTAGGCAGGTGGTGCCGCTTCCGACTGCTGCTGATATTTTTTCTTTTTCTTTTTTTTTTTTTAAATTGAGTTTATTGGTGCATTTTAACTATATAGTATTTTCACTGAAAATTGAGAATTTGTACCTGTACACGATATATCTTGATTCTTATTTTTCCCATTCCCCTGCCCTCCCTCCAGCCCGTGCCCTATACAGAAGCTTTGTTACCATTTTTTTAGTTTTTACCTTTTTGAAGAAGGGAAGGAGCAGCCTAGAGTGGCTACGAGCCCAGAAGCGAGCGATCTGGGCCCCTACTTTGCATCCTCACCCTGCAGAGCAGCCTTTCAGCTCTGCCCCTCACTGAAACAGGCTTGCAAGATGCCCTATAAGAGCACTTCCCACCCGCTTCTCAGGGCTTAGTCTAGGAGGGCTTCCTCCTGTGTGTGACCCCCGCTGCAGCACGGGTCTGGTTAAATAAAGACTTGCTTTTGTATTCCAGTAAACCTGCTTTTGACTTATTTTTCAGTTAGCGTGGGCTCCAAAAGTCCCAGAAGCCTATTTGGGATTTTTATGAAAAATCTTGAGTAGTGTAGACAGAGTGGTCATCTTAAAAAAAAGAGCAATAGAGCCGGGTGTGGTGGCTTATGCTTGTAATCCCAGCACTCGGGAGGCAGAGACAGGAGGATTACTGAGTTTGAGGCTTGCCTGGGCCACATAGTGAGCTCAGAGCCAGCCTGAACTACAAAG
>PVIC010038607.1:0-17525 GCA_004025085.1 Thryonomys swinderianus
ATCAAAGAAGCACTTTTAAAAAGTCATTTAAACCGGGCATGCACATAATCCCAGCACTCTTGGCAGCTGAGGCAAAAGCATCAGAAGTCTAAGACTAGCCTGAGCATTCTAATGACTCAGTGAAACCTTGTCTTAAAATTTAAAAATGTTTTAAATGTTCCAGAGATGTACTCAATAAAAAAGCCCTGATTTGAGCCACAGTACCCCCCCACACACACACACACACACTAAAGTAAGTCTTTACAGAAATGTCTGGGTAAATCAGTAAGTTTCACTTATACTAGGAAGACTAGCCAAGATGACTGTTGAGTGGCCTCAGGCCACCATAACAAAATACCATGTACTACAGGGCATAAACAGCAGCATTTATTCTGCCACAGTTCTGAAAGCCAGAACTCAAAGTCAAGATGTCTTCAGGCTTGTTTCTTTTGAGACCTCTATCCTTGGCTGTGCAGATGGCTCTGTTCTTGCTGTGTCCTCATGTGACCTCCCCTCTGTGCACCGCTAGCATCTGGCATCTGGTCCTCTATCATAAGAACACCTTCATACTGGAATAAGGCTGTATCCATTTGAACACATGGACCCTGAACTAAAATCTTGAAGACTCTATTGCCAACTACAGCCACACTGGAGGTTAGCACTTACAAGGGAAGGGAAAGCGGGTGTTACCGGAGACCCTGCAGTGAATTTGGTCTCCTGCAAGCCAGTATGACATACACGAGGTAGATAAGTGGGAAACAGAAGAATCATACAGACTTGAGAAAAACTGAGTCCTGGGCTCATTTAAGCTGCTCTGGGCAGCAAAGATAAAGAACTCCCCGGACATCTAGTGTTTATTCATTACAAGCGTAGGAAGGGGGGAATCTGAGCAGGCCTCAGGACACCTGCCATTTACAAGTATCGTGCAGGCAGAACCGTAGAATGAGGGCACAAGTATATCTTTGTTGAAAAGAACAAATTCAGAGGGAAAGAATTTAGTTGGAGTCAGTTGACCTTGGCTGGCAGTGAACTCAGCCAAGCTCTGCTACTTCCAATGTAACAGCCAAATTATGGAAGGACAAGACACTTGTGCCACTTCAGCCTGCTAATACTGGGCAGAGGTGTCTGGTACAAGCACTTGCTTCAGCTTGGGAATTTTGGAAGGACACAGTTAAATCCCAACAGTCAACCCAAGGAGACAAGACCACTGTCTCCTTGGGTTGACTTGACAGTCTTTTCTAACTATTGCTCAGTCCCCAAATCCCAGTAATACATATAAAATTATGTTACATATGATTTTCTTGTATATATAAAACCTTATTTTAGTTTTATTTACATAAGCTTGGTCATCTTCACACAATGTAAGGATCCAAATGCATACTCATTCATTACAACTCTTGGCCAGGGATCAAGAGACCAGAGATTTTTTTTAAATTTAAATTAGGACCAAACTATGCATGTAAGGGGTCACCATTTAACATTTAAGTAGCATATAAATAGTATATGTTATGGGGCTGGGGATTTAGCTCAAGTGATACCACACCAACATTGGATGCACAAGGGCCCAAGTTCGATCCCTAGTACCACAAAACAAACAGACAAACAAATAAATAAATAGTATATGCCCCTTGAGAAACACGTCAGAAAAATTAAAATATCATCTCTAATCCCTCCACCTGAGGAGCCTCAGGAACATGCAGAAATGAAGAGCTTTTATTATCCATGACCCCAGAGCTACTGTCAGGAAGAAAGTGAACAAGTGTCCCAGGAGAGGAGTCACCAGCCATCATCTGGGGTATGAAGATGCTCATGGCCATATGACCCAATGCCTTTTTAAAGAGGAGGCCAATAGTCACCCAATTGGCAAAAGTCTAGGTGAGAGCATTGTATTTTAAATTCTGAGTGGGATTTCTACAAAAATTGTTTTAGCATTTCAAGAGGCTGAGGCGGGAGGATTGCAAATTCAAGCCCAGCCCGGGCAGTGTGGCAACTTAGAGAGACCCTGTCTCAAAATAAAAATCTAAAATAAGGATTAGGGAAATTAAAACTGAAGCACAGATTTTCAGGGCAACAGCTTTACTAAGAAAGTAAGAAAGAAGATAAAGAACAGACTTTAGCGTTAGTAGCTGGAGGGGCACAACACTCTCAGTATCGGACAGGCCCACTCACAAGAGAAGAGAGACCAGTTTAAGTGGTGTTATGGTGGACTGGGCCCAGTCAGGCATTATCTCAGTCCTGGTTTCATAGCTCCAGAGGGATCCTCAAGACTTAAGGGTGATTCCATTCCCATGGAAAGATTGACTCTTGCTTTCAGTGGTTTTGGTCATGGGAGACTGATTTTCCTGGGACCCAGGTAACTACCAGTTCACGATAGTGCTGAAGACATCTAGTATCAATCCAGGGAGACAGATTTAGAACAGGAGCCTGTAAAAGCTGGTACTCTGATGTCCTTCTGAATCCTGAAAACTACTGGTCCTTGAGTGAGTCTTCCTATGTATTCTGAAGAAAAGATCTTAACAGGTCATAGAGCTGACCACTTTTATCTACTTTTATCTTGATGTCCCCCACTATCAGGAGATCAATCCTCTAGCTGTCTAGAAAGGGGGACAGTGAGGGCTAAAGAAACAAAGACAATAGAGACTTGTATGATTTCAAAGTGAGTGAAGACACTCTGAGCCAGCTATGATTGGAGAGAGTAATAGGAGACTTAGGGATGGGTTAACCCTATGTTGAAGATTTTCGGTCCCTGAGGATCTTATGTTGATGAGGGTGGTTAGGAGAGCATTCTTACAATAGTAAGTGGGAGGAAAGAGAAGGCTAATAAATAAGTTGTCCTTTCTCTTTTTTTATTACTACTTAGTTCTCCAAGACCTAGGCTATCTTCAGCTGATATATTCTTGGCCTTGAGCATCACAGTATCACAGGCCTCAACTTGTGTGCATTTCTACATGCCACAGCTGGCGAGGTGACAGTGGGCCTTAGACAGCTGTAGTTATATTTGAATTATTCAATAGTTTTTCTCCAAAATTATATAAACTGGCTCTCAACATTCTATCTTGAAGAGAATGAGATAACCTAGATAAATCTAGAGTTAATAAACTGGTTTTGCCATCTTTCAGAGAGATAATCCCTAAATGACCAACATGCCTACCCACCTCACTGGGAAGAATGTGACCCCAAGTTTTATAAAAGGAAGTTTAAACTCTGTTCTAGTTTTAGTTATTGATTGGACATTTGCAGGACTGAGCTAAGTGTCAGACATTTTACATAAAAAATGCTTTTAAGTCCCTTACATTTTTAGAAGAAAACACTAATCATGCTTTTTTTTTTTTTTTGAGACAGGGTCTCACTTTGTAGTTCAGGCTGGCTCTGAGCTCACTATGTAGTCCAGGCAAGCCTCGAACTCGGCAATCCTCCTGTCTCTGCCTCCCAAGTGCTGGGATTACAGGCATGAGCCACCACGCCCGGCACTGTGGTATGTGGTATTGATTGCTGGTGAGCGTGAGTCTCCACGCCCAGCACTGTATGTGGTTACCGGGGATTGAACTCAGGACCCTGCGCTTTGCGAGGCAGGCGCCAGAACCACTGAACCAAACCTCTGGCCCTAATCATGCTTTTAATAGCAGGCTCAGGACTCAGGAGTTTTTTTCCTGTGTCTCTTTAGCAGTCCCTGACTACATTACTTTCAACTCCAGTGCCCAACTCTAAAACTTTTCTCTTTAGGGAAAATATCTCAAGACATCATAAATCTCATTTCCCAAGGACCCACGGACATAAGTAAATTGAATCTGACCTGTAAGCAAAGGGAGTATATGAAGCATGGGGGATCAGGGAGGAGAAACTTGGTCCCTCCAGCTCCAAGCACCGCAGTCCTGCCACCCCCGTCCAAGAGGCCCTTTTCCTTGTGCCAGCTGAACTTTCAAGCCTAATATTTTGGAAGGTATTATGTTCAGAAGGTATTATGTGTATTATCTATGCATTTTACCTTTTTTGGTCAGTGGCACACTGAAGTTCAGGTTGATAGGCAGGTTCAGCTTTATGACCTGTTGTGGTCTTTACTTCAGAATACATAGGAAGACCCACTCAAGGACCAAAGGCCTTGAAATGTGCTTACTCAAGAGTTTGTTATTCTCTTGCTATTTCTCATCTTCTCATGACAGTTAATCTCTGGTTCTGATAAATCACTAGATCCCACTTCTTTCAGGCAGCTGAACTGGACCATGAAGGTGTCCTTGGGTTTAAGATATAATAAGTGACCACGGAGATAGCATTGCCACTTTTAGATAGTAATTTCCACCAGTGTTGTACTATCAAAAGGTCCAAAATAACTAGAATCAAATCTTTGCATTTGAATGCACAGAGACAATATTTCTGTTTTGGGTTTTGGGTTTTTTCTGTTACTTTTAGCTAAGATTGCAAAAAGGCCTTCCTTAATGATGTCCTCAGGCATGTGGTCAGAATGGAGAGACCTTCCCTGTGCTCAGCCAAAGGCAAGTCAGAATTTTCAAGCAGCCCTTGAATCAAAAGAAAGCCCAATCTTGGGAATTTGTCTCCCCCAGGGCTAGAGATGATTTCCCAGCCCATGTTCCTGACTGCAACTGTCTGTTCTGTAGCTGATCTGTCAAAACACAGAGATGATGGCATGTCCGAGGAGATGAGTAGAACCTCAGGATGAATGTTCACCTTGGGGTATAATGTATTAAACATCCAGTTTATACACTCACACAGAGGCACTAATGAATAGTCTCTGCTTTAAAATTCTCTCTGAGTTTAATAGCCTGTTTAATTTTATTGCCTGTGTATACAAAATATGTTACACTTGCAGATTTTTTTAAAAGATTGCTGGTTGAAATTTGTCAACATCAACGCTTTGTTTTAATAGAGTCACTTGGGATCATTTTTCTCCCTCATTCTTTCTAGAACCTTCATATTTAGAGATTTCTAAGTCCCCTAAATTTGAGTACTATGAGGATGTAGGTGATTGGCTTCCTAATGTGCACAGTGGCTGCTGGGTGAGAAGAAAGGGGGACTTGTCAGAAAAGTAGGTTCACTCAAGAGCCTGAGGATCTAACTCTTAAAAGAACTGATTATAACCTGAAATAGTCATATGATTTCTAGGTAACTCTGTCTCATAACCTTAGAAAGATTCTACATTGCTCTTTCTGATGTCCCCAAATATGAATATTGAAACTCTCCACATTTTGAACAGAAAATATTCTATGCATTAAGGATGATTGTTGCTTACAGATGTGTGTGTGTATGTGTGTGCGCGCGCATACATGCAACTGCCTTTACTCATATCAGCACTTGCTGATATGAGTAAATAGGAATAGCAAAGTCAAGAGGACAGTGAAGTCAGTCAAAATGAGATTCAAACATTTCCCTCCCTGCCATCTATGGGTATTTGCAGGAAGCAAAAACATCTTTTCGGTTTACTGGAAAAACTGATATACACAATTCCATAGGTGACTTTTGCTTTACTCTTTCATACATCTAATTCTCACTTCTGAAATCCTTTCAGGAAAATAGCATAAAGAAATGAATCATGGGCTGGAGGGTTAGCTCAGTGGTTCCAGCGCCTGCCTCGCAAACACAAGGTCCTGAGTTCGATCCCCGGTAACCACATACAATGCTGGGCGTGGAGACTCAGGCCCACCAGCAATCAATGCCAGATGCCACAGTGCCGGGCATGTTGGCTCATGCCTGTGGTCCCAGCACTCAGGAGGCAGAGAAAGGAGGATTGCTGAGTTCGAGGTTTGCCTGGATTACATGGTGAGCTCAGAGCCAGCCTGAACTACAAAGCGAGACCCTGTCTCAAAAGAAAAAAAAAAGAAATGAATCGTACCATTTGTCACAATTTGACTTACTTAGGTTGTACAAATTAAAGCTGGACTGACGCTTTCCTCCTTCATGTAGTATCTATTAGCAGTATTAGAGAAAAGATTGCATTTCTCAGACATTCACCAGGGAGGCCCAAAAGGCTGAAATAGGATATTATAGCACCAGCCCTTCAGGAGCGTCTGTGTAGACTTCATCCTGAAATGGGAGTCACAGTCTTGAGTTCTGCCCTCTAAAGTCTTGTCGCATGAACAGAGGGTAGTAACCACACAGATTAGTCACATTTCCATTACTGTAACAAATGCCTAAAGTAATCAGCTTGTAAAGAGGAAATGACTCTTATGGCTCATGGTTCTGGAAGGTTCAGTCCATGGTTGATGAAGTGATTGCTTTTAAGCCTCTGATGGAGGGAGAAGCACATTATTAAAAGAACATAAGTAGCAAAGTCATCCAACTCATGGCTGGGACACAAAAAAGAAGAGGAAGGGTCTGAGGGTCCCCAAATCCCCTCAAGAACATACCCCACCCTCAGTACCCAGATTTCCCACTAAGCCCTGACTCTTAATGATTCCACTTTCTCCCAATCACAGCATGAGCCAGGAGCTACACTCTTACACATGCACTTTTAGGGAATAGTAAAGATCCAAACTTCAGCACCATCTTCTGTTGTGATTCCTGATTGTTTTTATGATCACAGGAAATGTGTGGCTTTTTACTCCTAACATCTAGCACCCTCATCCCATCCTGCATAGCCACTGGACTTTGCATATTCTCCACATTCCCAAAGCCAGTAACTGAACCACTTCCAAACACTCTATCCCAAACCTATCACCCTTGGGTGATCATCTCCCACATTTGCACCTCACTTCCCTACCCCCAGTCTTTTGATCCTAACTGCACTACCTGAAGCATTTTAGACTCCTTCCTCAGGTGAGATTCTGTCACATAATCGCTGTCATCCATCACTTGTTCCTGCATCACTGTGTCCCTCTCAGCAGGCAAAACTTAGTCCGGTTATCTACTCGGTACTTGCTCCTGTACAGGAAAAGAGTCCTCTCTTATGAGCTCGGATCTCCATAGTCCTCTAGAATCTGCTCCCAGAAACACTGTACCTTCCCCACATTTACATGAGGCTGGTTCCCACTTCTTTCCTCTTCCTCACACCTGTGGCACCTTCTTCTCTGTCATCAGTGAACAACCAACCTACCTTCCTTCCTTCCTTCCTTCCCTCCTTCCTTCCTTCCCTCCCTCCCTCCCTCCCTCCTTCCTTCCATCCTTCCTTCATTGAGAAGTGGAAGCAATCAGACCACAACCAACTTGCCCTCCACTGCCATGCTCTCCAGCCTGTGGCCCACAGACTCACAGGCCACGCCTCCATTTCTGTGGCAACAATCTAAGGCTGGCCTTTGCATGCACAGGTTGTGATCCCACCTCGTCTTCTAAGAAACTTCCACCCTGAAGTTAGCTGCTGCATTGTCATTTCTTCTCTCCCTTTTCATTCTGTCCCATCACATAAGAGTCTTGCCCAAAGCTCTCCAGCGACTTCCTCATTCACCATTCTATCCCCAGCCCTCATGGCCTGGATGGACTGCAGGATTTCCCAGGCTGTGCTGGAACTGTGATGCTCCTGCCTCAGCCTCCCACAGTGCTGGGATTATAAGCTTGTGCCATCACACTCAGCTCTTCTTGATCCTTGAATCAACGAGCTGGTTCTTCCCTTGGGACTCATGTACTTCCTGTTTCCCTTCTTGGAAAGTTTTCCCCAGATATTTAAGTAATTTACTCCCTCCTTCCAGGTACCTCTGATTCTAAGTCTCTTCACAGAGACAGGCCATTACGGCTCTATCAAAAATATATCCTCACACACCACTGGTCACTGTTGTCCTACAAGGTGCTCATGTTGCAGTTTGTTACATTTGCTGCTGACTGCGGCCTCCAGGACCAGAATGTCCCTGCGAGTCCCATGGGACTGTTTCTCAGCACCTGACACATGCCAAGAACTCTCCGATGAATACGGTTCGTGCTCTCAGCCGCTTCATAGCCTAACAGCCTTGGGCATGTTATTTCATTTGTTGAGCCTCATTTTCTGAATCTACAGTGGCATACAGGACATTGTTCATTTAAAAGATAGGGCCCACTTCACAGAACTGTAGAAAGGTTGTCTAACGATGAGATGAAATTATACCCGTGGTGCTCCCAGCACTTTGCCAGTAACTATACAGTAAAAATTAGAGTTAAGAGTTTTGTGAGCTGACTTAATCATAATTACTAGTAATTACTTCCAGAATTATAACTGAAGCTTGTTATTTAGAGACCTTATATTAGAAAACCACAGCTTAGGCTACCAGCAAGTACACTCTGGGCAGCTCTGAAGTCCGCTGCATTTGCAAGGGAAACAAGTGTGTCTTTGCCTAAAACTTAAATGTATTTGTACACAGAAGCATAGCTGACATATTTTAATTTGCCAGAAACTTTGCAGTAGATTAACTTATGTACTGTACTAAAATGTGGAACTCTGGCCATGGTGGAGCACGTTGACTTCATGACACTGTGAGGCTGAGGCAGGAGAATTACAAGTTAAAGACCAGCCTGGGCAATTCATTCACTTAGTGAGTGTCTCAACATTTAAAGATATTTGAAGAAGCTCTGAGGAGGTAGGTCAGTGTGCAGACCCTGGGATCATCTCTAGTCACACGCTCACATGCGCACGCACACACACACACACACACAAATTAAAGCTGTTCTTATCTCCAATTTATACTTAGATGCAGAAAGCTAACTCTTGTCTCTCTGCATCTGTGACTAAGTCTACTGGGAAATGCACAAATGCACAAATCCCAGGTCTGGAAGGATGATCATTCACAAGGATTTCATGATGGGTAAGAAAAAGATTCTGAGCTCAACAAGAATATAAAGAAAGGGACTCACTCAAAGCGCTTTCCCTTTTTCTCCCCACCCTCTTCCCGTCCCCTGCCAGCTCACCCATTTTACCATGGTGCGTACTAGTACCCAGCTGTCCTCTCTCTTCCTGCTGCCTGTCAGAGCCTGACATCACTGAGCCAGACTTTGCAAGGCCTCGACGTTGTTCCCAGCCTCGGCCTTGTGCCTTCTGATCACGTGACTCTGACCCTCGAGAGCACCCTTGACTCACCGTAGTGTTTCAGTAGGTACAGAGCCCCTGAGGGTCAGGCCTTCCAGGGGTGGGTGAAGGGCCTGAGGCAGAGTGAGCCTAAAGTACCAGTCCGACCATTACATTCCCCTGTCCAAAGTGTCTTGCTGGTCCACAGTTTGTACGTATGACTTTTTAAATTAAACTTGACAATTTAAATAGAAAAACATCATTCATAAAAAATGAACCAAATCTTCCATGGTTCTCTCTTGCCTGTAGGATAAAGTTCAAGTTCCTAAACATATATTAAAAAAGAAATAAAACAGTAATAATTAAAGGACCCTCAACATGGCAAAAGAAGTTTCCTTTTCCTGGGCCACGGAAACTGTCGCCTCACACACGCTCACTGCACACACCAGCCCAGGCCTTGGCAATGTGGTGGCATCACGCAGCAGGCTGGTCGTGTTTCTCTGTTCTGTCTGCAGTGATTCCCTTCGCCCGCAGTGTCCTCCCCCTACAGCCTCACCTGGCTCACCCCTCCCCATCCAGCTTAAGAATCTTCTCTAGGAGCCTTCAGAGCCCTCCGGCGTCTGCCAGCTCCATGCGTCTTTGCAGTGAATGGTTAACGTGATTCATCCACTTGACTAGACAAAGAGATGTTCTCACGGCCCGTCAAATTAGTCGGGGTGTGTTCACGATGGTGCTTCCAGGAGAGATTGACACTGGAACCTGTACACCGAGGAAAGATCATCTGACAGTGCAGTGGGCATCGGCCCGTGGTCAGAGGCCTGAATGGGACAAGAAGGAGGGTGAATTTGCTCTCTCTGAGCTGGGACATCTTCTATCTTTAGGTATCGGTGTTTATCATCCTTAGCGCGCTGGGCGGGGATCTGTGGGAGTGGCTCCCTGGTTCCTGCACCATCAGGCTCACAATGGAACCATAATCATGGTTTTTCTGGGCCTCCAGATGGGCCTCTAAGATGGGGTACTCTGATGAACCAACTGCCTCGTAATAAATCTTTCTGTGTGCCTGTGGAGAGCTTGCAGATGTTGTTTCTCTGGAGAACCATGATGATCACGTGTTGTCTCTTCAGCCTTTCTGCTTCTACCCTCGCTGGGTTTCTACATCCTCGCGGCCAGCCCTGGCTGCACTGCAGGCTCCATTGTAATGAGGCAACTGATTGTCCTGTGCGCTAAAGACTGTTTCCTCAAGAGAAGGTGCCCCATGCTCAGGGCCTCGGGAGGGATGACAGTGAGTAAGCCCCCGCTGTGACCCTCAGAGCACCTCTGTGTCCCCTGCCTAACTGCCTTTCTCCCCCTTGTACACTTAAGTGCACTGTCCCCATTTTCCTCCACTTGGCTTTGGAAGTTCATTCAGATGTGGCCTGACATCAGTAAAGGGACAAATGCTTGCAGATGGGCAAGAAACCTGAGCGTATCAAAGGACTATCACATAGCAGGGGCTCAGCCCTGCAGGAGGCTAGAGAACTGTCAGTTTCTTCCTCCTACGGAGTGCTCAACAAATCTAGAAGTCAATTGTGTGTGAGTGTGCATGTGTGCGTGCTTGTGTGTGTGTGTGTGTGTGTGTCCTCTCCCTACTCCACAAAGGGTTTCACACTTCTTACAAAACACAAGAGCACTTGTGTTTGACCAATAACGAGGAGGCTTGTGTGAATGTAACGTGAGCACAGTGACACAGGGAGCCGGGGCTGGGGTGGAGGACGGGCCTCTCTCCGTATGTGCCAGGACCTTGCTCTAAAGAGGAACAAGGCCAGGAATGGTCTCCAGGGAGTGAATATTGGCTGTAGACACTGAGCAGAAATACAACCATTGTTGATTCTACAATCAGACAGATATTTCCTTCAAGGCGAAAGAATGTGCTCTTTTTTTTGGCATTATTCAGTAAACTTTATTGGTACATTATATACACAGCTCACAATCACACAAAACATTGGGGAGTTTGTACCAATATGTGACACAGGTCCATTCTCATTTTTACCCACATCCCTGCCCACCCACCCCCTCCCCACCAACTATATACATACTCTTTTTTTTTTCCAAATCATATTTATTCCTTCCCCTCATTACGTTCCCACACCAAATTCCTTTTGGATATTTCCCATTCTACAAAAACTGTCATACATTCTAGAGCTCCTTTACCTCTACAGGTACTTATATCAAAGAAAAGATCCATTATTTATATGTCTGTGTTCTATTTATTTCACTTATTAGTGTGTCCTCCAGGTGTCTCCATGAAAAGAATGTGCTTTTAATAAAGACAATAAATAGACTGAAGAAAGCTTTGTAGCTTCCTATCATTGAAACCAGCATGGTATGGCTAGATTCTCTTTCAGTCTATAGGAAGGTGAAGACTGAAATCCAGGCGGCCGGGCTGAGTTCTTGTCTGGACGTTCTGGGGAAAGCCCACTTCAAGCCCATCCTGGTGTTGAAAACATTCAGGTGTCTTGGGTTATAGGGCTGACGTGCACTTTCCTTCTGGCTCCACAGAGGTCAATCTTGGCCCCAACACAGCCTCCTCTGTCTCCAGTCCTCTTCGCTTTATATCTCTGACTTCTTCTCTGACCTCTAGACCCAGATGTACAAGGCTATGTTGGGCTCACCCTTGTAATAGCCCTTTCTTAAAGTACCTGTAATGTACAACGTAACCTAATCACACGAGTAACTCACAGTGCTGGGGATTGTGCAAGACACATCCAGCACAGGGTTAGGAAATACTGGGGTTCATCTTAGAATTCCACCTTCCACAAAGGCTCAAAAGAACCCCTCCCCCAGTACCTCTTGTATTGGTAGTTTGGAGGTAGAGAAGGGTAGAGTGCAGCCAGCCAACTCAAGTCAGCCCAGAGTTTCTGACTACCCTCAGGACATGCCGGTCCACTCCTATGGAGGTGCATGACCCCTGGGGAAACGTGGTTCCCTGGCTCCAAAGCTCACCTCTCTCAAGAGCCGCCAAGCTTGGCATGGTCTCAAAGTCATCAGGTAGACTCTCTGAACTTCCTGCATGTTTCTCCTACCTTCGAGTAAGACCCCTCCAGAAACTGCGTTTACACCACTTCCCCACATTTTCAACCCTGTCGCCTCCAATCTCAAGCTACACTCCCTCATCCCAGGTCCATGGGCTCCAAGACAGATTTCTAGAAAAGGAAGGAGCCCTTGCCAGCTCCATTATCTGGGCCCACTGGTGAGCACACAGGTTAATAGGTGTTCATTGCAATGTTGCTTTTATTTATTATATTTCGCTAAGGACAGGCTTTTTAATAAATATTTAAATAACAGTATGACATGAATTCCTCGAAACACTGGGCAAAAATAAACATGGACAAGACTACCAGGGAGTTAAATTAGTTCAGATGAGTGTGGTGTGTCTTCCTGAGGATGCACACACACACACACACACACACACACACAATAATAATAATAATAATCTGGCCATACAGAACACTGGGCCAACTTCTGTGGGTCAGGCCTGTTCCCACAGCTACTGTTTCTGAAGCCCTGAGCCCTCACACTGATCTCTCCCCCTATACCCCCCATAGCTCCTTCTCAGTCCCTAAAGGGTCAAGGTCATGCATACTTACTCATAACTCCTCCTGGTGTACCTTTTTCTGAGGTTAGAGGATAGAAACCTTTCTCTGTGGTCATCATTGATCAAACCTACTACCATTTGAGCATCTCTCTGGTTGTAGGGCTCTCAGAAGTTCGCCACACTGAAGGGGAAAGGGAAATATAAATACATTTACAAGGGAAACTTTCTCTCTTGTTTCTATTTGTGCATTTGTCTCATTCTACAATTACCTAGAGTCACAGAGTGCCATAGTTTGGATAGTAAATGTTCCCTAGAGTCCATGTACTAAAAGTTTGGTACCCAACCTGTGGCATGTTTGGGAGGCAGTGGAACCTTTAGAAAGCTAGGTCTAGTGGGAGATCTGGCGGTCACCGTAGACATCCCCTTGGTGGGCTTAGTGGGACCCCATCTCCTACCCCTTCTTTCCCTTCCCCATCGTGAAGCAAGCACTTTCAATCCAGTCCTCCCTCACTATCATGATGGACCACGTTGCCATAGGCACAAGGCAACAAGACCAACTAACCATGGACTGAGACCTCCAATACTTTGAGCCAAAGTCAACTTCTTGTTCATAAGTTAATTACTTTAGATATTTGTTACAGTAACATATGACTAATGACAAATGGGATCACCTTTAGATCTTTTAAAAGCTTGTAGAGGGCCGGAGGGTTAGTTCAGTGGTTCCGGCGCCTGCCTCGCAAGCGCAAGGTCCTGAGTTCGATCCCCGGTAACCACATATAATGCTGAGCGTGGAGACACGCCCACCAACAATCAACACCGCATACTACAGTGCTGGACCTGGTGGCTCACGCCTGTAATCCCAGCACTCGGGAGGCAGAGACAGTAGGATTGCTGAGTTCATGGCGGCTTGCCTGGGCACCATAGTGAGCTCAGGGCCAGCCTGAACTACAAAGTGAGACCCTGTCTCCAAAAAGCAAAAAAAAAAAAAAAGCTTGTAGATGTGAGAAAATGTTAGCAGCAAGATATTTAAGTGGAGAACCTGTGTAAAAAGAATAAATATGGGGTATATTAGTAACACGTAGGTGTTAGACCTACAGAGCAATGCTTTTTGTTCATTTTTAAGACTATGGTATGTTTATAATTCCCTTGACCTGGACTAAATTATCCATTAAATGGAAACAGATTGCGACTCTATGATAAATTAAGGGTTCAGGGTTCTGGGCTCTAGCTCAATTTTTCAGGTACAACCAGCTATGTGACTTCAGACAGTTCATTTGATTGGTCTGTTTATACTTCACATCTGCTCATGTAATTCTTAACAATAAAAGGCCAGGGGTGCATAATAATATAAATTCATAATGACTTTGGCCTAATTTAGAGCACTTATCATGTGCCAATTTTTGCATTCGATGTTTTATGTGCATTAGCTCATTCAGTTCTCAGGAGAACTTGGTGAAGTAGATTCTTCCAGGCTCTCCATTTGATGAGAAGGGGGAGGAGCCCTGAGTCTTGGAGCAGTTGATTGCCTGCCCTAGGCCTCATAGCTCAAGGAGGGCCTGGCAGGGAACTGGAAACACTGGCTCCAGCCCATCCACTTGCCAGTTCTTGCCTCTTACCACCTCCACACATGGTCCTTCCGTCCATCCACTTTTCACCCAGGAAATTCAACATCCATTCCTAAATTTTTAATCTCTTCACAAAGAACTTATTTTCTTATTATACTACATAAAATCTACTTTAAGTCAATGGCCAACATAAAATTTTTCAGTGAACTTCCAAAGAGAGGATGACAATCTCAAAACTTTCCAAGGTGCTAGGTCAGTATCAAGTTTCCAATACTTCCATGGGTTGGAAGTCCGGTTACTGATTTTCACCCCTCTACAATCTAGGGCTTAGATGAAAAACACCAAAAACTTAGCAGTTACCATCACAGGATATCTCAGTGGTCAGCCTCCCCCTGATTTCAGAAATCATAAAATGTGAAGGAACGGTTGACTCATACTTGATGGGACATGGCCACAGGAAGCCTGGCAAGGTGTGGCACTGCTAATGAAAGTTGCTGTTTCTCAGCTCTGTATCTGGTACTGGGAATTCTGACTTGTTAAAAGAACTCTGAGACTTCCTTCTTTTTTGAGACAGGGTCTCTCTTTGCAGTTCAGGCTGGCCCTGAGTTCACTATGTAGCCCAGGCAAGCCTTGAACTCAGCAATCCTCCTGCCTCTGTCTCCCGAGTGCTGGGATTACAGGCATAAGCCACCACGCCCGGCACTGTGGTATGTGGTACTGATTGCTGGTGGGTGTGAGTCACCACACCCAGCGTTGTTGTATGTGGTTATCAGGATCGAACTCAGTACCTTGTGCTTGTGAGGCAAGCGCCAGAACCACTGAGCTAAATTTCCGGCCCTGAGACTTCCATTTTAAATGTACCCTCTGACTTTAAAAAAAGAAAGTAGAAGCTAATCTTTTAAAAAATCAAATATTTCATGAGTCACATGAAACATGCCAATGGACCATGTATCCCTCTCTGTGCCGCTTGAGTGCCTCTTGATGAGTCTGGACCAGTGAAATGATTAGGCCATGGAGAATGGAGTGAGACCCCTTTCACAGACCAAGGTACCAGCTGGCTGGGTAACAATCATGTAGCCAAGAAAAGTAAGATGGCCTGGACAAAGATGCTAGGCCTAACGATGCAGAGAAAGGTAATATGTCCCTAATGGAAAGCATAGCCCAACCTCCATGGTCAAGGGGGTGCCAGCACCTGAATCCTACTTACAATCAGCATCAAGATAGTTCTGAAGGTTGGTCAAGTTTAGACAAAGACAACTTGAAGACCTCCATCAATCTATTACATTTAGAGTGTAGGCACTTGAGATTCATGCTTATTCAAGTGTGAAGCCAGGGATACAGGATAGCACAGAGGAGATGAAATATGAAAATATTTATCTCCCAACCTTTTGGATACCTGATATGCAGAACTCATGTTCTTTAAGAATGAAAGAATTAATACTAGAAACAATGGATGCTCAGAGTAGGAAAATAATTATTGATAGGATAGCTTCTGAGAGAGACAGGGTAAATCTAGGGACCCTGTTTTAGGGGGGAGTTTTATAGAGCAAAATCCATGTGGGTACAATGTGGGTTACAGCTATGAACAATCAAAAGTTGCTAAGGTAATAGAAAAGCAATTGGGAAACAAGTCACATAACAAGTGTGGATAAAAAGAATGAAGACTTCTAGAAAATAATGGGTCCAGAGGACTGGTCACCCACCAGAGCGACTGAGTCTATCGAGGCTTTGTGGGGCCTGGCATTTTTCTTCTGAGGAAATACAAAGGCCTGGTCATCTCTTCTTCATCTTGAGGCCTGGTCTCTACCAAGTGTGTCTTCAGCCACAGTTGTGATGTGTGTCACCTTTTCCTGACTTTCTCTAGGTCCTGACCCTATCTGACTGCCTGAAATATTTCTATCTAACTCAGCCGTCTATAATCCCACAGCAGCATCAGTGTCACCTGGGAATTTCTCGGAATTTCAGACTTGAGGGCCCTCAGTATACTTACAGAATCAAACCATCTGGAGCCAGGTGGGCACTCGGGACCCTAGCAAGCCCTGCAGGGAATCCTGATGCCTATTAAAGTTGCAGAACCACTGTACTAGAGCAGACATGGTGACTGAATCATTTCTCAGAATTTGCTACTGTCTGTTTTGTCCCCACTTTCAGAACAGCCTGCAATCCACAAGAAACTATATTTTAAAAGAATATATTTATGGCCTAAAAAAGCCCTAGGGAAAATCCTGTATTTTATTAGTTTGTTTTTGGTTTTGATTTGGTTTGGTTTTGTGCAATACTGGAGATTCACCCTCAGGCCTTTGCTCTGAGCTACATTTCCAACTTTTATTTATTTATTTATTTATTTTTTGAGACACGGTCATACTAAGTCACCCAAGCTGGGCCCAAACTTGTGATCCTCCTGCCTCAGCCTTCCAGAGTGATGGCCTTACAGATGTGCACCCTACGCCTGACTTCAGTATTTAATTACTTCAGACAGCATCCACGTGCACCCACACTGCTTCTCCAACATTTTCATACCTCATTCCAGTAAACTAAATGCTGAGCTTTGCAGAAGTTCCTTCGGTCAAAGCAGATTTCCTCCTGCTGCTAAAATCTTCCCACCCGGTGGATTCAAAAGCAGTCAACTCTGACCCCTTTAGTTTGCCTTTGGTCCTGGGACAGGCCCTGGAAGTCTTCCATCTCCAGTGTCCTTGAAGTTAGGGGGAGTTTCCAGGGGTCTAGCTGACTTGGAATGTTATGATTCACTTTTTTGAGCCCCTAAATATTTCTCCAGTGGGAAGGGGAGCAAGATATGAAGGAAGGTAAGGAAAAGAGAATGAAAAAAAGAATTAAGATGTGTTGTGTACATGTACCAACTCCCTACGAGGGCTGTAAATATTATGTACTACAAACATGCAGTAATAAAAAAAAATGTATGTTTTTCCTTTCAGTTCACAGGCTTCTGTTGAAGAACTTGGAATTAGCACCCTACTATGAAATAGTCATATTATGAGACTCTAACTAGGGATATGTACCCAAAGGGACTCTATAAATATTTCTAGTATGTGTCTGTTTGTTTACTATTGCTCGTCTGAGGGTGTGAGAATTTCAGAGATTTAGTGTTGCAAATAGAAGTTGGGCTTTAGATTGGGGTTGATTTTGTTTTTAATTTTTTTTTTTTGAGACAGGGTCTCGCTTTGTAGTTCAGGCTGGCCCTGAGCTCACTATGTAGCCCAGGCAAGCCTTGAACTCAGCAATCCTCCTGTCTCTGCCTCCTGAGTGCTGGGATTACAGGCGTGAGCCACCACACCCGGCCATTTTTAATATTTTTTTCTTTTTCTATTTTTTTATTTCTTTAGTATATGTTTTCAGTACAGAATAACTACATTTAGGGCCGGAGGGTTAGCTCAGTGGTTCTGGCGCCTGCCTCGCAAGCGCAAGGACCTGAGTTCGATCCCTGGTAACCACATATAATGCTGGGCGCGGAGACACACCCACCAACAATCAA
>PVIC010038608.1:0-17518 GCA_004025085.1 Thryonomys swinderianus
AAGATTTTCACATACAAAACAGGATTTGAAATTTTTCATAACCAAAGAATTAGAACTCAAAGTTTAGCATTCACAAAGCCTTTGTGAAGGAACTATGTGAAGACTGATTCCACCGAAAGGAATAATATTCACAAAACAGGAAAATATGATATTAGGCAACTGTTCTGGGAAAAACACGAGTCTAATGTATAGTTAAGATTTTTTAAAAACAGTTAAAGTGTCACAATAGTTAGAAATTATAATAGATACAAATCATTACAGTGATATTAAAACTCAAGGTAAAGAGAAACCTGGGTGAATAATATTTGAAATCAGGACAAAGACCTTTCTTCAGAGAGAATTGAGGTAATTATAGATGTTGATTAATTTATGTGCTAAGTATGTATGTGCTAAATATAGTATGTGCTAAATAAACTGGTTTCTTATATATATTTAAATGCAACAATCAAAATATTATAAAATTAAATACAAGCTATAAAAGAGTAAAACCTTTTCCTGTCCTGCCCACATCCCCAATTGCTACTCTGAGATAACTGTTTTTAACTCTTTTAAGTGTCAGTACTTTTCATTGTTGTGTTATTTACTTATCTAAACAGCACACTTACATTGTTTTTCAGTGTGACATTACTGACCCACTGAAATAACTGCATTTTTCCTTTCAGATACACCCTCAAACACTCATGCCAGGGTTCATTTTTTGAATGTATACTTTTTTTTCTGTGTTCTACCCATCACAGATGAAGATTAAGGAAAATGTGGGGCCGGAGGGTTAGCTCAGTGGTTCCGGCGCCTGCCTCGCAAGAGCAAGGTCCTGAGCTCGATCCCTGGAAACCACATACAATGCTGGGCGTGGAGACTCACGCCCACCAGCAATCAATGCCACATACCACAGTGCTGGGCGTGGTGGCTCACGCCTGTAATCCCAGCACTCGGGAGGCAGAGGCAGGAGGATTGCTGAGTTTGAGGCTTGCCTGGGCTACATAGTGAGCTCAGGGCCAGCCTGAACTACAAAGCGAGACCCTGTCTAAAAAAAAAAGATTAAGGAAAATGAAACCCTGAGACAGGAAAAATCAGAGGCATTTTTCCATGCTAACTGAATTCCAGATGTACAGGGGTTTTAAAAAACTTCTGTGTGGGCCGGATGATTAGCTCAGTGGTTCCGGCGCCTGCCTCGCAAGCGCAAGGTCCTGAGTTCTATCCCTGGTAACCACATACAATGTTGGGTGTGGAGACTCATGCCCACCAGCAATCAATACCACATACCACAGTGCCGGGTGTGGTGGCTCATGCCTGTAATCCCAGCACTCGGGAGGCAGAGGCAGGAGGATTGCTAAATTCAAGGCTTGCCTGGACTACACAGTAAGCTCAGGGCCAGCCTGAACTACAAAGCGAGACCCTGTCTCAAAAAAAAAACCCCAAAAAAACAAACAAACAAAAAAACTTCTGTGTAATGTAATGCATGTAGAACATAAAGTCAGTCATCAATTCGCACAAGTAATACAAAAACTCCTGTCAGTCAAGAAATAGAAAACTGTTGAGAGCAGGAACACAAGCAGATATTTATATGCTCATGTTTATATTTATAGCAGCATTATTCACAATAGCCAAAAGCAAAATAAATGTCTATCCATGTGTGAATGGTGTTTTAAAATGAGGTATAGACATACAATAGGAAATTTCTCAGCTTCAAAGGAAGTTCTGATAACCTGCTATTCCTGGACGAACGTTATGCTCAGTAAAACCCAGTTGCATGAGTACAAACAATGATTTCATCTCCGGAAGGTCCTGGAGTAGTCAGATTTACAGACAGCACCATCCTGTGGACCAAGCCTTCAATTAACTGACTTCTGGCTCAGAAAAATCTCCTTGGTATAAATAACTAAACGATCAAACCACCCCAAACCACACCAAGGGATATGAAGAATCTGTATTTTTCACAATGATTTTGTGAATTGAAGTCTCTTCTAAAATTAATAGTTTATTTTTTATAAGACTCCCCAATTCTTTTTTGTTCGTATCTGCTTGTTTTTATTTATTTTTTATTTTGTTCTTTGTTTTTTGCTTTTTGGAGACAGGGTCTCGCTTTGTAGTTCAGGCTGGCCCTGAGCTCACTATGGTGCCCAGGCAAGCCGCCGCGAACTCAGCAATCCTCCTGTCTCTGCCTCCCGAGTGCTGGGATGACAGGCGTGAGCCACCACGCCAGGCATTGTGGTATGTGGTGTTGATTGTTGGTGGGCATGAGTCTCCACACCCAGCATTATATGTGGTTACCAGGGATCAAACTCAGGTCTTTGTGCTTGTGAGGCAGGCGCCGGAACCACTGAGCTAACCCTCCGGCCCCTGCTTGTTTTTATTTTATAATTTCTTGTTCTTTTTAGTGCATAAATCCTCCTTTATTATTTTGAGAATTTAATACATATCACCTGCAGTTGTTTTTAGAAGATAGTTGTACAGTTTCTCAGCAAGAAATTCTGTTCATTGTAGTTACTGATCATTATTTTGATTATATAGTTTGTAGTTTTTAAGATTCATTTTAAGTACAAGTTTCTTATGATTCCTTTCTTTTTTTTTAATATTACCATGCTCAGCTCTCTGGACTGGGTTCTTTTATAATTGCCTCTCCCTGGAGTATTGAATTCACTAATCAAACACCAGCTTTTTGCTGGCACCTCGAATCTTACTAGATGGTACATTCGGAAATGGGTTTCTGAGCCAGAGCCTGGTTGTCTCTGGTTCCAGTTATGTGTGTCACTCAGTGGGAATTGCTGTCTAGGGTAGAAAGATGCAGTAACCTCTAGTGAGCTTGCAAGGAAAGACCCAAGAGAATGAAGACACAATATGTGAGCAATTGCATCTGCTCTTGCCCTCACCTCTGTCTCTAGCCTCAGCTTCTTGAACAGTTCTGTGCAGATTTTGACCTGCCCTGGACAAAGAACGCTGCAGCTCACGAGGCTGTCGCCCTTCACTCTTCCTTGCTGTCACCCCCACCCGAGTGCTCTCCTGCCCCTGCCTGTCGGCTCTCGCTCACGAGATACACAGCTATAGGGACAGTTCATAGACATCAGGCAACCTTCAAGGTGTGAGGACTGGAAGAAATGGTTAATTGCTTCTCTCTTTCACCTTTCTGGTGTAAAATACTGAGGCATATTCTGTTCTCTTCCCCGAACCACAAGATTAAATACCAGTTGTTCACTTTAATAACCAATGAAATAGTAAGTTCTTATACATTGGCTTTATTTCTGTTATTTTATTCTACCCTGTCTTTCACTGCTATTTCCACTGCTACAAACTACCTGTGCATGAACCGTGCTTTGGAGCTTTACTTTAGGAAATCCACAATAAGACACATTCTGACCTCTCTGAAGCCAAGAGCTCAGAAGATAAGGGCTGCTATTGAAAGAGCCCTACATACAGTAGCCTCTTGTGTCACAGAGAGAGGATGGGTAATAGTGAGTCTTGAGGGCATATGGAAAATTCTGGAATATTCTCCCTTCCCAAATCTATCGCCTCCTATTTTAGGACTAACTCACATGGCATGCTGTTCTACACAAAATGATTGCAAAACCATATTAATGTTCTTACTCAGCGGCATACAAAGACTGCTATAAGAAAGTCACATGTCTAAGCTTGTGTGGAGCTCCCAAACAAAACGAAGTTGTATGAAATTGGAATGAGCAGGTTGTACAGCGGGGTCCAGATAGCAAGGTCACCAGCTGGCTCTGATTTACCAAATGTTCTAAAGCACCAGCCCCCAACATTTTAGGGCCAGGGACAAATTTTGTGGGGGACAATGGAAAACCATTTTCCAGGAACAGGGCAGAGGATGCTTTCAGGAGTAAATTCTCATAAGGAGCACACAGCCCAGATCCCTTGAATGTGCAGCGTGCAGGAGGGTTCGCGACCTGATGAGAGCCTAAGGTGGCTCTGACTGATGGAAGGCACAGCTCAGGCAGTAACGTAAGTGCGGGCTCAGCTTTAAATACAGAAGCTTTGCTCCTTTTCCCTCTGCTCACCCCCTTCTGTGTGGCTAGTTCTCAGTAGACCACAGGTGAGTGCAGTTGTGTGCCCCCAGAGTTAGGGACTCCTGATGTAAAGTATCCCAAGGGAGAGTCGTGCAATGTTCTTCAATGACTCTTCAAATTGTAAATCGGAGCTTCAGTCTCTACTAGCAAAATAGGAGCCCACCTCCTCGACGGGGCCTGTAAGCAGCGACCATTGGGATGCACTCTGACCGTACGGAAGGAATGTGTCTCCTCACCAGTCACCATGAATAGAGAAGTTCTCTCGACCGAAAGAAAACAGCCTTGCAACGGTAGAGAAACAGAAGCTTTAAACAGAGCTGCAGTCTTTTTTGGCAGGGGGTAGGGTGGGGAAAGATTTGTAATCTGCATTCTCTAAAAATATGTGCTGACATGAACAGGAATAGAACATGGAGAAACCCAGAGTGGAATCTGACCCTTGGATTCAGTTCTCCAGTAGCACAACCTAAACAGAGCCTTTGTTCGATACTTGGCACATCTTCCCAAGGTGGCAATGGCCCATTATGGGGAGACATCTGACACCCTCAGGGAAACTGGCCTTGGAAGAAGGAGAAGGACCAGCCTGTGGAGAAGAAACAGAGGAACGGTGTGTTCTTTCCGGGGGGCAAGGCTGCTCTGTGCACACCAGGACGCCGCCGCCGCACAAAGGTCTTTGGAAAAGAAGCAGCAGCTCTTCCTAGGCGTGAGTCGACACGCACGCACAAGGTAGCCGTGAGAAACTGGCTCCTGTTGAGTGTCAGCTGATTGTATTTGTTTGATTTATTTTCGCAGTTGGTATAACTTTATAAGAAGCCAGTAAGTACGAAAGTGGCGCCCTGACACAGCCAGAAGGCACGAGGTTGAATCTCCGCCTTTCCCATAACAGCATCGGTTCTGCTCAGATCACACTTAGTCCTCCGAGCTGCTCCACAAGGTACCTGTTGTTGCGCGCTTCATTCTGCAGACGGCTACAGTGAGGTGTGGACAAGGGCAACATTCCTAAGCTTCCAAACGGGTGTCATATTCGGGATTAGCACAGCAGCCTGTCAGACCCTCCATCACGAAGGCTGACGACCTCAATGAGCTCGCTTAGCCCTTTGAATACCTATTTTTAAATATGTTAGGTCTACCTAAGAATGCCTATAGAATCTGAGGGAGGAAATTGAATTTTTCTCAAAAGCCATTTGCTTATTGGGTTCTGTTTCTCTAGAAAATCTTCAGTAATATAACACCTTTTATGTTTTTTAAGGCAATTACTCCAATTTTTGAAAATGATTCACTATAAAAGCAACATTTGGAAAGTTAAAAAAAGAAAAAGTGGCAGTCCTAGCACTTAAATCTAACTAGTGTGCTTATTTTGTTTCATTTACTTCCAACATTTCCCTATAGGTACCATGGCTGCTATTTTTCAAAGAAGTAATTATGCTGAATCTAATTTTATATCATTTTTTCACATTAAATTACAGACATTTCTCATTGTTAATTTAGTCTTCATAACCATCATTTTTAATACTTGCATAAGAGGAGAGTGAATGTACCACAATTGACTTAAATACACCCTGCATGTTGCAAACTTAATTTGTTTCCATTTCTCATTATTATAATAATAAACATTTGCCTGCATAAAGGATTTCACATATTTAGGGTTATTTCCTTAGGATATATGGTCAAAAATGGAGTAAATGCATTGAAGTTTACAGATTTACTTCAGGCTCTTGTTACAAACTTCCATTTTCTAGATGGTTTCTCCCAACTTTTATTACCTCTCTCAGAATATGACAGTGGCCCTTGAACACAAAGTCAGTGCTATGAATTATCTTCTGATTCAATGAAGTAACATATATTAATTTGATTTCCTCTATTGTTAGTGGACAATAGAGTATATTCTGTACTCAGTCTTGGTGGAACTGGTGGATACTTGCACGTGGACTACAATCACTTATCTATTGTAACTAACCATACACATTTCACAGAGCCACATTACAATACATTTCTTTTTCAGAAATTTTATTATTTTGCCTACATTTTTAGGGATTGTGGAATCACTGAATCATTTTCTCAGTTTTGTAAAAACAATTCCCTCTGGAATTTTGATGAGATTTTTATTATATAAATCTTGCTTCTTATTAATAAATCTTCCAAGATGAAAGCACATTTTCATTAGCATGAAATCATACCTTGCATTGACTTTTAGCCTCCAAAATTTCAGTAATCTCAGCACCTCCTTTTCTGGTATCCCTGCTCTATCCTAGAATTTCTGCTCCAATAACAAAACACCCAACAACACACGGGCCTACGCCATGACACGCACTCACTCCATCACCAGCGGGAAGCACTGAGGCAGGACTTTTCTACTTTAGTTCCTTAGCTCCACAGTACCTCGTAAATCTTTGGATTTTTCCCCTGGTCTGTTCAGGTTGATTCAGGTTGATACTTGCTTCAGCTCCAGGTCATTCCATTATGTTAGCATATCACAATTTTTGGAAGATGTTCTTTGCAAACATTTCCCTGCATCTCAATGACTAAACTGATAGCATGTGAGCATGTCTCCTCCGATCAGTTGTAAAGAGAAGGAATTGCTGATTGGTCGTGGCAAATCAGTTCCAGCATGAGGCAGAGGTTGGCCTCTGTCACTGAGCACTGAGAGTGTGGACATTCGGATCAAACCTTGGAAAGGGGAAGCCAGGAAGGATATTGCTACCTGCTGAGTAACAGCGGTGGTTATTACTCCAAGTTTTTTTCAAATTGTGTTTTGGGAAAGATATATTACAGAGCTTATTCTTGCTTAGGTACCTAGATTTTATAGGTAATGAATATTGTGCTTTCTGTAGGGTTATTTTTATAAAAGAATGCAAAGTATCTAATATGAAGTCAGGTGCAGAAAGATATACTTTTAAAGAGGAGAAAAGGGCAGCAAGTTGTATTTTTTAAAAATTTAAGAAATTATAAATATCACAACTCAAGAAAGATAAAACATTTTATTAAACTGATCTCCCTATTTATAATATGCATGTATCTATGGATAGAACCAATAAGCCTGGAGAACAGACAAGTTTAGGGCACACTCAAAAGCAATTCAAAGCATATTTTGAACTACATAACTTACAGACAATCAAAGACTGTGCACACAGACATATCGATAACATATCTAGGACTTTTGTCAGCCACACACTGTGTCTGAGGGCTGTTTCACTTCCCAGATAGTGATTCTGAGCACTATTTCAGCTGCAGTGCTCACCTAGGGATGTCACGACACATTGGATTCCTGTACATGGCTCTTACGCAGCTGTTTTCACTGCTTGGTGCTGCAGTCGCTTTCTATTGCTAGGTAACAAATTAGCACAGATTTAGTAGCTCTAAACTGTACAGACTTATGATCTCACAACTTATGTAGGCCAGAAGTGCAGCCAAAGTGGAGCTGGATTCTCTACTCAGGACCTCATAGGTGGAAATCAAAGTGCCAGTCAGGATTAGAGTTGTCTTTTGGGGTGGAGGGTCCTCCCCAGGCACTGACTGTCCTGCTTGCTGACAGACTCATTTCTTTGCAGCTGTGAGACTGAAGTTTGTTTCCCTCCTAGCTGTCAGCCTGAGACCAGCATCAGCATCTAGAGGCTGCTCATAGTTCTTACCCTGCAGTCCCAATAAGAAGCTCATGATGTGGACTTTTGGTTTTTTATACCAGCTGAGCTCCCTAGGAGCATGTCAATGACTAGTCAGAGCAAACTCTCAGCTTTGAACAAACTCAGAGTATTACTGTAGCCTCTAAACATCTTCCTCAACAGTTATCCCAATTTTAAATTGAATTGATTCATGAGTTTAATTCTATGAGTAAACATCCTTCATAGAAGTACCTAAATTATTGTTGGAATAAATGGAAGAGGTTATACAGAGATCAAAATGAAAAATCTTGGGGTCCTTTTTGGTGTCTTTCTGTCTAGGACAGGTTTCATTTGAGCTCTTTGCCTTAGAGTCCCGTGATTCCAATAGCAATGACTCCCTTCAGAAATGCAGTTGCATATCCTGTGTATTATCATCCACACTAGTTCCCTGTTCCAAGAGCCAGGATAGTACCAAATCTTATAAGTACCATGTATGTGCATACACATTCCTATGATAAAGTTTAATTTATAAATTAGACCCAGGAAGAGATTAACAACAAATACTGATAATAATAACTATGATAATATCCTGTAATAAGAGTTTCCATTTGGGGGTTATTATTTAGTGAAGTAAGGGTTGCCTGAAAACAAATATTGCAGTGCTACATCATCTGGTCAAACACCTGAGATAACTATTAACTACCAGAGTCATGAGTTATACAGTGTGGATACACTGGACAGAGGGATGATTCATAGCTTGGGGAGGGTGGGGCAGGAAGATATAAGATTTCAACACACTACTCAGAAGGCTGAGAAATTTGAAACAATGTATGTTTGTTTACTTCTGGAATTTTCCATTTAATATTTTCAGCTCATGATTGAATGCAGGAAGCTAAGAGCATGGAAAGTGAAACCATGGGTAAGGATGTGTGAAAGTTGCCAGCATCAAAACAGACTCTAACCAAAAATAAATAAGTAAAGCAGGGAAGATAAAGAAGGGAGAGTTCTTATGCCCAGAGGCTTGGAATAAAAACTAGTTAGTACAGCCGGGTGTGGTGGCTCATGCCTGTCATCCCAGCACTCGGGAGGCAGAGGCAGGAGGACTGCTGAGTTTGAGGGCTTGCCTGGGCTACATAGTGAGCTCAGGGCCAGCCTGAACTACAAAGCGAGACCCTGTCTCAAACAAACAAACAACCGAACAAACTAGGTAGTATAAAGGCTCTCTGGAGGGTTCTTGGGCATGATTTGTCTGACAATAGGAGCCACTGCAAGGATCCAGCAAACCACACCTTCCCACAGGAATCACAGGACAGTTAAGCAGATGCACAAGGACACTTGCCTGACACATTGTCAATTAATTAATGTAACCTTCTGCTGTAAGACCCTGTAATGAAGCCTCTTTGTCTTAGCACATCTATGTAACTCTTTTCATTTTGCCTTTAAAAACTCTGCTTTCCTATTTCTGCCATTCTGAGTACACAGTAGATTGTGATCTTCTGTCACTCCCCATCAGTTCCTTTCTTCAGAGTGCTTGTTCTTCTGTGTCTCTTTTTGCATTAACATGAGACGACTGCATTTCCTAGCAGAACTGCTTTGACCAGGCACTGGCAAGTTCTGAATGTTCTGTTGACAATTTTATATAACAAGATTGCAAGACCTTTCCAAACAGTAGTTCTGGCTTTGCATATTTCAAATCATGTTTTTTTTTTTCTCTGATACCATCATCCATGCCCTGGAAAAAATAAACACAAACAACAGAAATCATATTTTCTGCTCAAGTGAGTGTGGGCTATATTCCAGATCTTGTAGCAAACCAAGAGCAAATACTTCTGTGGAGGTCCTGGGTGCCTCATCCATAATTGTGAAGTTGTTAGAGCTGTGAAAACAGTGCTTCCCATAACTCCCATGGTGTAACACCTAACCTGGACTGGAATGGGACTACTTACGGTCCTAATTGAGCTTGGTATCAACTTCTATCTGTATCACTAGAAATGTAAGGTATTGGTTGTGAGCTGCTTCTTGAGTGCCAGGAATTTAGAAGTTTCAAATTTTGGGTGAAAAAGATCCAGCAGCAAGAGTTTCAGCTAAGTGAAAATGGGCTCTTACTAAAGGGTAGGAAACATTATGCTATAAAACTGCTTTTAAAGGCAGATAGGACTGCTTGCTCAAAAGAAAGTATTTCCCATCTATTCTGACACTGTTCCACTCTGGCACTAATCACCCAGAATTAGTGGAGATGGCAAAAATTAAAGGGCAGAGCCTCCAACAATGTTGTCCCTACTCCAGACATGGGCTGAGGTAGAGACTGAAGAACTGGCCATAGGACAGGATTTCTCAATGCTTCTTTCGTCTTCATTAGTTTCCTATAGTGGCTCCTGCATCCCAGGAGAATGCAATGCTTAGGCAGCATACATGCCCAGAAGAGTCAGAAGAAGAGGCACATGAGGCCAGGTCTGGAGGGTTCTGAATGCAAAGCTTCCCACCTTTCTCCATGGAATTAGGCTACATCCCTTTCCAGAACATCATTAGGGTCTCCAGCCAGAAAGCTCCACCAAGCTTCAGTGGCCAAGGTTTTAACTGGGAACTTCATTGCACAGAAAGGATCTATGAAATCATCGGTCCCTTATCCCTGTCCTGTGTTCCCAGCCTTCCAGCCATATGGCTGATATTTGATGACCAGCCCCCATCCCAAAGCTTAGAAGGGACCAATTTTCTGGTAATTTATCAGCATAAGCTCTGGAGTAAGTAATTCAAGAGATTCAGGAATAAATAAAGACATCCAGAAACCATATGCAAATACAACATAATGTTCTTCTTATTACACAACACCATCCTATGGCTCTGAAGAACCCTAAAATATTCTTCATCATCAATCATTTGTGATTAATGGCTCAGTTTCTGATAGCTATTCTTCTGTTGATGTTGATTTATACCAAACATGAAGGAAGACTTTCCCAGTGTTTTCTTCACTGGGTTTATGCTCAGTTTCAATCTGTTTTCTGTTTCTGAGGGGGTACATGGGTGCTTTTATTCAAATTATAAATGTACTTTAGTGGGTGTATAAATATATACACATACACTCCTCACTCTAAATTACAACTGGGTAGTTTGTCTTATTTATTTATTTATTTATTTTTTGAGACAGGGTCTCACTTTTGTAGTTCAGGCTGGCCCTGAGCTTACTATGTAGCCCAGGCAAGCCTCGAACTCAGCAATCCTCCTGTCTCTGCCTCCTGAGAGCTGGGATTACAGGCGTGAGCCACCATGCCCAGCACTGTAGTATGTGGTATTGATTGCTGGTGGGTGTGAGTCACCATGCCCAGCATTGTACGTGGGCACTGGGATCGAACTCAGGACCTTGTGCTTGCGAGGCAGGTGCCGGAACCACTGAGCTAAATCTCCGACCCTGGGTATTTTATTATTATTCACCATTATGCTTTTGCTTTAAGTTTTTTATATGCTTATCAACTAATTTCCTGGTTCAGAGGAATGACATTGATTTTTATATTTTTATCTCCTCTTTTCCCTCTTTACTCACAATTCTTATTAATTTTAATGACATTTTGGCTGACTCAGATTTTTGTTAAGTAGTAAAAGTCATATTATTCTCACATAATCGTATCTTTTCTAACTTAACAATATTTATTTCTGTTTCGGGTCTTATTGAAATGTCCAGGACTTGAGGAATACACTTAAATAATTTTGATATTGCTTGGAGCTTGGTTTTGTTCTTGGTTTCAATTCAGTAACGTCTAGTGCTTTGTCAGTGAGCACAATACTGATTAATTTGGAATCTATTTTGTCGTTTTAATGCTCTAGACCTAAAGTCTTTACATATTTAGTATTCTTATTATTAATAGAAGTTAAATTTTGTCAATAGCCATTTTAACAACACTGATTTTCACATATTATTTATTCTTAGTGATTTAAAAACAGAATCCACTTTACATTTTTGTGGTGTTGGGGCTCAAAGCCGGGACCTCAAGTGTGCTAAACAGAGTGCTCTCTGCCAGTGCTCTTGGCCCTACTTTGTGCCTTTTGTATGAAAATGCATCTAAAGTTCTTAACCTTATTTGTAATAGCTAATTCCATCATTTATATTGTCTCATTTAGAGAATTCCTCTTGACTTTTTATAGACTCTTTGTTACATGGAGCTCATCTGATTAACTCAATATAAAAATGCTTGGAGAAAAAAGAAAACTGCATGCTTTCCTCTACTGGATTATGAAAATAAAAGGCATACAGCAAGGCAACACCACAAAAGCTGCACTTTAGAGATCAGGAATTGGGAATCCAAGGCTCATGGATAGTTCCCGCCATTCACCACCTGCTTTTGTAAACAAGATCTTTCTGGAACATATGTCCAGTCATTTATGGGGCATCAGTGGCTGCTCCCACACTCTATGTCACAGCAAAGTCATTGCAATGGAGATGCGATGGCCCATGTCACTAAAATATTGACTATTCGACACTTGCTGAAAAGTTGTCCTACTCCTGTCATGGATTCTAATTAGTATTCTGGGAAAAATAAAAATAGGAAACAGTTCTATTGTTAAATAAGTTCAAGATCTTTTATAGCCCATTAGGAACATGTAACCTTTATGAGTAAAAACAAGAAAATTTTGGCTAAGGAAATATATATATATATATGTATGTATATACATGTGTGTATATATATATATATATATATATATATATACACACACACACACACATATCCTTAGCCCATATATATATATGCCCTCATACTTCCAAGCTTACTGATGTACATCAATGTGGTATTATGCTCTTACTTTACAAACTGCTTTTACTTCCAAATCTGAACTTCACTGAAGTAATTCTTAGCACACTAGAGTTCAGTGGATTCCAGTTTGGAAATGCTTCATATAAGATGTTTATTTTCTTATTAGTGCAAAGGATTTGTGTATTTCTTCTTCTCATCCCTTCTGCCCCTTGATTCTGATCCATCTCTAGTGGATTGTGATTGGCTGTTGGTGAAGTCAGTTTTCATCTCTAATATACACTGGGGAACTGTACACGGGGTGGGGTTCATAAGGTACCAAAGAAAATTCTTTAGACATAGGCAGCAGTGCAGTCCCATCGGCATTATACTTTAGTTAACTGTCTTGATTATTAATGAGTTTGTCTTTTCTTTATAAACTAGGAAGACCCTATCTCTGTGGATTATAAGAGCAATGTAGTTAAGGCTTGTGTAGTAACCCACTGGTTCCTGCAGCATGTTCCCGTAGTCCACCTATTCTGCAAAATTTCTGACACAGCTGAGAATTGTATCCAAAGGGATTCTTTAAGAAGTAAGATAAGAGTGGCTGACAATTTGCACTTTATAACCAGAGATCTTTTAGCACATTCTTCCTTCTGGGACACAAATGAGTTTTATAGTTTCTCCTTCCATCTAAATAATAATCTGGTGAATTTCTGTTTTGCTTCTGATGTAAAAAAATTTTTTTACCAAAAGTCTCAAGTGTTCAGAGCAGAACATTCAGAAGGTGTTTGGAACGTGGAGATTCTTTGTTCATCAGTGATGAATCCACTGATGAATTCTTTGCTAAACTTGCTGTAGGGTTGAGGCCTGGTTGAAAGAGGGGTACCAATGGGGTAGAGATTTTGGAGTGTTTCCCCACCTCTTTCTGCTTTCTGGATGCCATAGTTGAGCAGTTTCCTCTGTCAGGTGCTTCTACCATGCTACTTCTTGGTTGGATCCAGCCAACCAAGAATGGAACTCTCTAAAACCATGCACAGAATGAATTCTTCTCTTTAAGATGTGTGTGTCATGTGTTTTGTACCAGTGACTAGAAAACTGACTATTGTACCACACCAAGTTTTGTGCAGATTTAGTGAGATACGTGAAAATGTGCATTGACTAATAAATGGGAATTACTGTATGTGTTAATGTTATACTCATGAAGGTGTCATGTTTTATATTTAAGAGAAAACTATAGTGGACTAAAATACTGTATGTCTTTGATCTAGTTATCTAACTTCTCTGAGCTTCCGTTCATCATGTGCTCATTGAGAGTTGGATCTGAGTAGTAGTGCTAGACATTATAGAAAATTCAGGCACTACAACATATTTTCACAGACTATTTATTTGTATTTGTATCAGCATCTTTCAATTTCTATAAAATAAGGTATTAGGATGACAATATCAGCGGATGAGAACCACTTTCCTCTGCTCTTGCTCTTTCTAAGATGCCATTTTTGTAGCCAAATTATTTCTAGTGTCCTCAGAGGGTATCCTTGTTAGGAGCTATTTTTTTTATTAACAAACAATTGGCTTTGGGGAGAAGTACTTTAATTTGACAAAGGTGTTACTCAGTGTTAACTGGGCTTTTAAGTTCTTTCTAGCTCTTTTCTGTCTCCTTGGCTTACGTTCACTCACTATGGTACATGCTGAAGTTCTGGGCCTTTCCAAGATCTTCCTTCCCAAGGAGTCTATCACCTCAAACTCAAGGTTTTGTTCTTCCTATGTTATATTGAAGGTTTCTCTGATTCAGGTCCATCCCCAGGGTAGCGTCTTCTATGACTTGGTTTCTTTGAGTGTTCAGGTGACTTTAGTAGAATCAGAATCACTTGGGGTCATGGAAATGCAGGCAAGTGAAACTTCTGAGAAAGAGCTAATTTGCAGTGATGAAGGAAACCATAATAGCAAGTGCAGCAGCTTCTAGCCCTGAAGCATCTAAGACCACTTTGGCATCACCAGCATCTGCAAACCCGCTTGAGACATCCACAGATTCATCTGGTCCAGGTAGAATGAGCCTTTCTGGAATAATAAGGCAACACTCATTTTTTTGCCAAAGTAAAAACCCTATTCATTAGAAATGCAATGTTTACTGGGGATTTAGCTCAGTGATTCTGACACCTGTCTTGAAATTACAAGGTCCTAAGTTTGATCCTGAGTACCAAAAACTAAATAAATAAAGATACAGTTAAAAAATAAATGTAGTATTGAATTATCTTGAAACAAATGAGAAAAATTCTGATATTTAATCATGATAATTTGTTATTTGGGAACATATATGGATCTAATTTCTTATCAGTTTTACTATGTGAATTTTTTTCTTTTTTTCTCTTTCTATACCCATTTGGGCCAGAAAATGTAAATTCAAGGTTTTTCTGGGAAAAAGTTAAGGAGTTATATAGGATTGGGAAATCAATTCTTTTTTTTTTCTATTGCTATTCCGTATAATACATTAGGCTTGCAATTCATCTTCTAAAAATTTATCCTAGAGAAATAACCATATAATGAATAATTCCTGTCTCAGCAAATGCCAAAGATTGTACTAAATATATTTCCACATCATAGGTCCTATTTTCACAATAATTAAATTTTAAGTTAGGATCACCTCCCCTTTAGAGATGAAATATGAAGTTTGGGAGGACAAGAAAATTTCTAAGATCACACACCAAGACAAATGTATGTGCTGTATATTCAAATCCAGTATAAATATAAGAAAAAAAGGCTAGAATAGCATGCACCAACTAATAAGACTATTTGGCTCTAAGTGGAGGTTGAATTTTATTTCTTTGTTATTTCCCAAATTTTGTTAAACAAAAATGAATTACATTGCCCCAAAACATACACACACACACACACACACACACACACTCACACTCGCTTAACCCATCTCTTTAAATATTTCCTTGCAATTTCTCTCCATTTTAGCTAATGGCTCCACTGTTGCCCAGAACCAAACAGATAACTAGCAATTGCCTTACCTCCTTCTCTTAATCTCAGAAGGTTTCTCAGGAGGAGCATATTCCCAAAGATACCTGGTAATCACCATTTTGTCTACATCCAGGTATATTACCCTTTCTTCTTGAGCAAACACTGCCACTGTCTCCACTGTAGGACAGCAAAATGATCTTCTGATGTGAATACACTTCTTCCCCCCTTAAAACCCTTGTGTGACAAGTAGAATAAAATCCAAACAATCCCCGTGTCCATCAAGCTCTCTGTGTGTAACTGCTCCTGCTCTCTTTGGCAAACTCTTCTCTTGTTTCTGTCCCTCAGGGTCCTCCTCTCCTGCCGTGGGCAACATGACTGTCAGCCAGCTCCCCCACACTTCCTGCTTCTTTAAGACACTGTGTCCCCAGAACAAGCTCTCCGGCCACGTCATGGAGAGTGGTCCTCTCTCACATTATGTTCCCAAAGAACACGGTGATTTTCTCTTTCAGAGCATTTTTCTTGATTTGAAATTACTCTGTACTTCATTTTCTCATTCCTTGTCTTCTTCTGGTCATCCTGGCTCTTCAGATAAACTGGATCAAGAAAGAAAGAAAAAAGAAAAGTGAGATTTTCTATGGGAATTGGCTAATAGAATATGGAAATGCATACATTTCAAGAAAGGAAAGTTGTCATCTGCAAGTGGAGAATCATGAAAGGCAGTGGCATAATTCAGTGTAAATCTAAAATCCTGAGAGCCTGGAGTTTGTTTATTTGTTGTTTCATTTTGCATTCTTTTGTTTTGTGCTACCAAGGGTTGAACCTAGGACCTTCCACACTGTGGGGCATCTCTACCCCTTAGGATCTAAAGGTCTAATATCCAAGCGCAAAAACAGTTGGATGTCCTCACTCAAGAAGAGAAAGTGAATTTGTCTTTCTTTCATTAAAAAAAAATAGTATCACAAAGTATTACATGATGCCCAGGATGTAAATGGATTTTCTTTATTTGGTCTACTGTCTCAAATGCTAATTCTTTCTCAGACTCCCTACTAGATACCCCTAACTACTGTTTTACCAGCTTTCTGGGTATTTATTAACATAGTTAACGTGACACATCAAATTAACAGCTATGGTTTCCAAAAGATGGAGAGTGTGTGAAAGATGGGAACTTGCATGTCTTATTATTTCCCAGGCACAGTGGCTGGCACCCAGTGAGCACACAGTAATCATTAAGAGCTCACGAGGAATGGTTGGAGCCCATAAATTAAGCTGGGATAATTTCTAACCATTCCAAATCCGCTCTTGAGGCAAAAGCAGGTCTAAGTCCTCAGATTTTCAGAGACCAACTTTCTACCTGGAAAATGACTGAATTAACTTCTACATAGAATGCATTGTTTATTCAAGCAAAAGTAATTCAAATATAATGACATGAAGTTATACAAATATATATTATATACTCAATAATAGATTAAAAATTATTTACAACTTGTATAGCATGACTTTTAGTCAATTTTATTATTGATTTTAGATTGTCTTTGGACCTGTTCATTGTCTGATCCAACACAGGTTCTTCTCACTGCCACTATTGTCGTGGCAGGCACCAGCACTGCATAGCTCCTGTGACCTCGTGTGGTGCCAGGTCCACATCGACTAGGAGCCCAAGAAATGGATATGCTAACAGCTTTCTTTTTTTTTTTTTTTGAGACAGGGTCTCACTTTGTAGTTCAGGCTGGCCCTGAGCTCACTATGTATAGCCCAGGCAAGCCTCGAACTCAGCAATCCTCCTGTCTCTGCCTCCCAAGTGCTGGGATGACAGATGTGAGCCACCCTGCCCGGCACTGTGGTATGTGGTGTTGATTGCTGGTGGGCGTGAGTCACCACGCCAGCACTGTATGTGGTTATGGATGATCAAACTCAGGACCTTACGCTTGCGAGGCAGGCGCCGGAACCACTGAGCTAAATCTCCGGCCTGCTAATGGCTTTCTTAATGAGCTTGCTTGATAATTAGGGAGTATGACATTTTGAATGGTTGATAATGATGTATATGATTAATGGCTTAAAGATAAAGATGATTTTATTTGTACGTTTTTCCTCTTTTATTTTTAGAAATTGAGCAATAGTTGAAGCATCACTGTCCTTTGTAAAAGTACTCAGTTGAATCGATCATCTGTTTAGTTTCACTTCTCCCACAGTTGACCCTCAGGAGCTCAGAAAA
>PVIC010038609.1:0-17476 GCA_004025085.1 Thryonomys swinderianus
AAATAAATAAATAAATAAATAAATAAAGTACTTCAAAACAAAGAAAGTGAAAGACCTAGTTGCTACTACCTAACACTGAGGCTTCCTTAATAGTCAATAAATTCACCACTGTAAAATTAAAATCTGCTCTTAAAATCCTGTTGGCAGACAGTTAGAGGAAAGCATGGCAAAGTCTCCGAAGTGCCCAAGGACACTCTGTCTAGTAGTCTTGCAGATGCCAATCAATTTTATTATAATACTGTGTCACTCTACCTCCTCGGCAGCTGTCAGAGCATTCTGAACAGTAACAGTAGGAGAAATGTGACAATACAACGCTCCCCTTGGCCCCTTCCTGCGTAGGTGACACGCATTCCCCAAGGGTCCCCCACAGTGCTGAGGAGACAGTCCGCACCCGAGTGTCCAGAGCTTGACACGTTCTGACTTACTTTTGCTGACTGCTGGGGTTTGGGTGTTCAGAGAGTGGGATTAGAGGTCAAGGTTTGGGGACTTCTGTTACCATTCTACGGATCAGAAATATCATGTCCTATAACCAGAGCTCCCCACTTTGAAAACTTTTCAACTCCTCACAAGAACTGTCTGAGCGTCCTGAACATGCCATGTGCTCATTATATTTCTAACTGACTATATTTATTGAAATATTTTTACAGATGCTTAATTTTTTCGCTTCATCAAATCTTTACATTGTCCACAGATCTAGGTCCGTTTGAACCCGGTCTCTCGCCCCGAGCCCTTCCCGCCTACTCCCCTTCACACTAAGCTCCTCTTGCCCTGAAGGCACCGTCATCCCTCTGGCACTAAAGAGGTAACAGGTACGGTTCCCAAGTGCCTCTCTCACAGCGTAGTGAGTGCGCTGCCTTATCGTGTGGAGCCGTGTGTGGGTTTCTTTCCCTTTTTTCTCTCTCTTTTTTTCAGACTGTGCTCTTTGGGGACTAAAAGAATAAAAATCGAGTTCTTCACTAGAGAACTCTTCCAACCATTTAAAAAAGGATTAACACCAACTCTACTTAATCTCTTGCAGGAGATAGAAGGGAGGGGAACATCTCCTAATTCAACCGATAAAGCTGCTTCTACCCTGATACCAAAATCAGATAAGTAGTACAAATACACCCTTATCCCATGAGGATAAATGCAAAAATTCTTAGCATAATATTAGCAAGTAGAATTCAGGAATATACAAAAAGAATTATATACCATATCCAAATAGCATTATTACAGAGATACAGTGATGGTTCACTACTCAAAAATCAACCACTATGGCTGGGTGTGGTGGCTCACGCCTGTAATCCCAGCACTCGGGAGGCAGAGGCAGGAGGATTGCTGAGTTCGAGGCTTGCCTGAACTACATAGTGAGCTCAGGGCCAGCCTGAACTACAAAGTGAGACCTTGTCTCAAAAAAACAAAACAAAACAAAAATCAACCACTATGAACTTCCATATTAACAAGCTAATTAAGGAAAATCACATGAGCTTATCAAAAGACACAGAAGAGTTATTTGGGAAAAATGAGCAGTGAGTCATGACAAAAATTTACATAAATCTCCCTCATCTTGAAGAAAGGTACATGTTAAAAAAAAAAAAAAACATAGCTAAGGAGATACACTTGATGGTGAAAAATTGAATATATTCCTCTTAGAATCAGGGGCAAGGCAAGAATGTCCACTCCCATCGCTGCTATTCAATATAGTGTGGAGGTTCTGATCAGCACAGTAAAGCAAGAAAAGGAAGGTACAGTGTATAGAGGTCGAAAAAGAAGACATGAAATTGTCCCTATTGCCAGATGACATAAAGGTCTGCATTCAAAATTCAAAGAAATCTACCAAATATTCCTACAAAATAAACAAATCTACAAAATATTCCTACAAAATAAATTCAACAAGCCACAAAGTACAAGATCAATAGGCATAAAGCAATTCCATTGCTATCTATAGTAACCAACACCTGAAGACGGAAATTTAAAATCTAAAATGATCATTTTTCCCAAAAATGAAATATTTAGATGTGAATTTACTGATATGTGAGTCGTACCTGTATGCCGAAAACTATACAACAGTAATGAGGGAAATCAAAGAGATGAAAAATACATGGAAAGATTTGAGTTTCTAGATTGAAACACAACATAATAAAAAAAATCCATTTTTTCAAGTTAATAGACAGCTGAGTACTTACCAAAGCTCAGTAAGGTTTTTTATTTTTATTTTTTTGGAGAGTAAACAAGGTTATCCCAAAATTCACATGGAAAGACAAAAATCTGTCATAGATTAAACCCAGTGGAAGTCAGGCACTGTGGCACATGACTACAATCTGAGTGCCCTGGGAGACTGAAGCAGTAAGATCACAAGTTCAAGCCCAGGGAAAATGAAAGATTTAGAGAGGCGCTATCTCCAAATGAAAAATACTACAACAGAGCTGGGATGTAATTCAGTCTGAAAGTTCCATTATGGCCTGTATCTAATTCCCTGTAAAGCATCCTGTTCCCATAAGTGGAGCTTTCTGGAGGTGGCTGAATATAGGTGTCTGCGGCTTGGGATCAGGATGCAATGCTAAGATTAAGGGTGTGGTACTGGCCCTATGGGTGGGCCTGGATAAAATAGAAGGGACAGAAAGAAGGTCGTCCATTATCTCTTGTTGCTTGCTGCTTGGATGCTTTTGCTGCCTTCTGCCCGATTCTTTTCTGCAGTGCCCCTCCCCCATACCACCTGGTCTTTCAACCAATGGACTGAAACCTCTATAAACTGTGAGTGGAAATAAATCTTTCCTTTTTTAACTTTGAATGTCAGGTACTTTGCTTCAGCAACAATAAAATGTAACTAAAACGGGCTTTGAGGAGGAGGAGTAAGGAGAGAGAGAAACAGACAGATCTGAGAGTAATCAGTTGACCTGATCTCAAGTCTTGTCAGACAGTTACAGAAATCAAAACTGTGCAGTTGGCAAAGGACAGAGCACACAGATGAATGGAGCAAAATAGTCAAATAACTGAGTTTTGAGAAAGTGTAAATTCAGTTCAGTGGAGGAAAGACAGGCTGAAAGTGGGTGGAAACAATTTGATATACATAGGCCAAAAAAGCATTAACCTAAATATACTCATCACATAAAAAAAAAATTCAGAGTGGACCCTAGGTTTATATGTATTACAGGAGAAAATTGTTAGAACTTTGAGTTCAGTGGAGAGCTCTCTGACAAGACATTATGAAAGAAAATACCATGAGCTTGATTTCATCAAAGCTAAAATCTTTGTCTCTGACAAAGACGTTGAAGAAAGGCAAGCTACAAAATGAGAGAAAATATTGCAAACAAAATACATGATCAAGGACTTCTATGCAGAATTAAACATGTTTAAAGTCAAATAATTAAAAACCAAATAATTCATTTGGGAAATGGGCAGAAGATATGAAAAGACATTTAGATAAAGCAGAAACACAGATGGCAAATAACCTCACAAAAACATGTTCTGCATCATTAGCCACTAAGAAAACTCAAATTAAGATAATAATGAGCTATCACTGCTCCCATGTTAAAGCAGCTAGTATAAAACAGCAACTGCTGGTAAGGATACAGAAAAAATGAATCTTCCTTACTTGGCTTTTGGGGTTATGAAATGGTACAGTCACTCAGGAAAATAATTTTTCAATGACCTAAAAAACTAAACATATACCATATGGCCCAACAGTCTCACTCCTGGTCATTTTTCCCAGAATAAAAATGTATGTGTCTGCATAAAGTCTGTACATGTTTGGTTATAGCATCTTTATTTGAAATACTCCCAAACTAGTAACCACCAAAATATCCTTTAGTAAGAGGTTGTCTTTCTTCAACGTCTTTGTCAGAGACAAAGATTTTTAGCTTTGATGAAATCAAGCTCATGGTATTTTCTTTCATAATGTCTTGTCAGAGAGCTCTCCACTGAACTCAAAGTTCTAACAATTTTCTCCTGTAATACATATAAATCTAGGGTCCACTCTGAATTTTTTTTTTTATGTGATGGGTATATTTAGGTTAATGCTTTTTTGGCCTATGTATATCAAATTGTTTCCGCCTACTTTCAGCACCTCCATACTGTGGAACACTACTCAGTAATAATTTTTTTAAAAACCTATCTGATTATGTCTCATCCCATTCGCAAACCTTTTATGGATTTCCATATCCTAAAGGCAAAGATATAAGTCTATAGTAGTTTTGTTTTTTCCTGCCTAAAAGCAATCAGCTAGAAATCTAGGACCATATGGTCGCCACTTAGAACCCAAGCTTGTAAGTTCTTGCCTCCACCATGCTTAGTATGAACCTTTTTTTTTTGTTTTGTTTTTGTTTTTGTTTTGAGACAGGGTCTCTCTTTGTAGTTCAGGCTGGCCCTGAGCTCACTATGTAGCCCAGGCAAGCCTGGAACTCAGCAATCCTCCTGTCTCTGCCTCCCAAGTGCTAGGATTACAGGCGTGAGCCACCACACCCGGCAGTATGAACCTTTTATTATTGTGGCCTCAGACACCAGGTAAAACTCCAGCCATTATATCCATGCTCCAAACAGCTGGACGGGAAAAGGAAGAAAGACCGATAGAGGTCCATTTCCCTGCCTTGCGAAGAATTCCTGAAACACAAATACTGTTGGATTACACACCGTCAGCCAACAATGCAACCTTTTGATTGGATACCAAATGCCTGGCTTAAGCTAGATTCTATTATTGGAGAGCAGTTAGCACATTCAAGTTTTATAAGCTGAAGTTTATATAATTTGGGGTTATAAGGATAATTCAATCCTGCTTCTAAAAACTTTCACAAAAACATAACCCTACAAGGGCTGGAGATTTAGCTCAAGTGGTACCGCACCAACCTTGGATGCACAAGGGCTTGAGTTCAATCCCCCATACCACAAAAAAAAAAAAAAAAAAAAAAAACTATAAACACACAGAGGAGGTGCTCCAAGAGTTTGGAAAGACTTACATGAGTGAGGGACTAAAGAAGTTAGTTTTTCATCTTGTGGCAAATCTACTTCTTTGGGAGATAAATAGCAACATCTAACACAGTAGCATTCTCAGGTGCATATCATTTAAAAAAAAACAAATCAAAACTTCCCTTCTACCCTTTTGTTCCTTCTCTTATAAATCAGATAATTCAAGTTTAAGTCATTTAAGAGCAAATAACTTAAGATTTTTGAGGCTCAGTTTTCCTACCTGAAAGACAGAGATTCATAAGACCCACCTGATTAGATTCTTGTGCTGGTCAAATGAAATTATGTACTTGAAATTGCTTTATACACCATAAAGTGCTATATCAGCCAAAGGGACTATCATTATCCATAGCCAAAGGCTCATCTCATGGCAGTGCTGAGGCAAGAGACACGGAAGCGGGGAAAAGTTTCATCTTTGGAAATGATTGGAACATTTTCCAACCAATACTATGAGGAAGGAGAGATTTTAAAGCGTTTACTATGTGTCAGTTTCCATTCTGGCTACTTTAACCCGACTGGTGATCATTAACTGTGTTTAGTCATAGGAACAGAACTTTGAGGCTTAGAGTAGTGAAAAATTGCCCAAATTGGAAGAACTGTCAATGGAAATGAATCACTCTACACAGCCCAAGTAAAGGAACGTACATCATCTCCATTCTTTCTGACTTTCTTGGGTTTAACTTCTGCTGATCTCACAGCAAAGATAAACAGCCATCACTTCTCCAGGTTGACACCGCCCTGTACAAGACCCCCCACCACCTTTGGTGAGCACTGCCGCAAAAGGACAAGACTATTGCCTAGTGTCCTACACTGATTTTAGTCACCAGGCCAATACACAAGTACTTATGGGCTACTTCTGCAAGGTGATATGTTTTCTATTGGGAGAGGAAAAGGTAGTCACCAAAGAACAGAGAGAGGCAAAGAAGGTAAAGAGGTATAGAGCATAATCTCTGTTCTCAAAAACATTAGTCTTTTGAAAGAATATCTTTCGCCAAAGCTAGGAAACCATAAGAAGCAACTGGTAGCTGAATGACCACTTGAACCGATGAGAAACATCCCTAGTTTCTTCATGGCTTTCCTGACATCATCAATTCCTTCTCTTTATTATTACTGGCAACTGCCTCTTATTTTTTACCTACTTACAAAGTTCAGATGCAATGTACTGGTTGTGTAAAACTTGTGCACTCACAACACCCCACACAGAGTTTATAATTATTTCTGGTTTTCAGAGGAAAAAAAAACCCTGAGTTTCCACATAATTAAACTAACTGACCTAAAGATACACAAGCTTGCCTGATTTCACTGCTGATGTTCTTATTAGGCAGGTCACATTTTATGATTAAATGGCAACTCCGAGATCATGCGACTCAACTACATAGTGAGGGAAAGTGTATCTTCAGTAAATTCTCTTCTCCAATTTGTAAGTTGTGTCCTTCTTACGATCTTAAATTATCCCCACTTCCTGATCTGTTTGTCTTCTTGTTCTTGGCTCCTTGATGGTGCCTTCACTATTAGTGGAGGGCATGACTTAGAGTATAAGAGAGAGCCTGAGAGGCAAGGAAAAGACTGGAAGGAACGATAGACATGTTAATGTCCTTTATGGCTTATCTCACCTGTGACTAGTCAATCATTGTCATTTCATCCTCCTCATCAATATTTGGTCCAACAGTGGCCAATTCTGACCAAAAAACATGAAAAGAAGTCTGGTGAGGTATTCTAGAAAAGATTTATTTCCTTCTACATTGGACTCATAGGAAGAACTGACCACTCTTCTCCCTGTAGATTTTGTCCTGTGTGATGTATACTAGATCTGTGCCATCCTTAGACGGAAGCAAGCTATATGGATGGTTTGACAGAAGACGGATGACATTTCCAAAGGTGTTGTGTCACCAAACCAAACAACTTTGGAGCCCACTAACCCGAGACCTGCTGTGAGAAGAGACGGTGAGTTTCCTGAATATGTCCATTTGAATCAAGATTTCTGTTAGGGGCCGGAGGGTTAGCTCAGTGGTTCCGGCGCCTGCCTCACAAGCGCAAGGACCTGAGTTCGATCCCCGGTAACCACATAGAATGCTGGGCGTGGAGACACGCTCACTAACAATCAACACCGCATACCACAGTGCCGGACGTGGTGGCTCACGCCTGTCATCCCAGCACTCGGGAGGCAGAGACAGGAGGATTGCTGAGTTCGCGGCAGCTTGCCTGGGCACCATAGTGAGCTCAGGGCCAGCCTGAACTACAAAGCAAGACCCTGTCTCAAAAAGCAAAAAAAAAAAGATTTCTGTTAAGAAAGCATCCCCATGTAAAGAAGAGGTCATGTAGATGGTGTTGTTTAGATTTGAAAGAAAGCAAGGACTCAGCTGGAATCCTGAGGATCTTAAAGAAGACATAAGAAAGAAGTTCTAGAGTGTTACTACACAGTGAAATGAATGTTGATGCAGATTTATCTTCCAGACCTCTAAAAATAGGACTGATTCTCATTCTTCTGGAATGTTTTAATTACTCCTGGGAAAATACAAATAGGAGGGCTAGAATAGTTGACCTTTAAAAGGTCAAATTCTGAGAGGTTAAATTTCTGCTTCAATAATACTTATAACCCTGGACTTTTATTTTTTGATCTTTCAGTAGTAGATTTCTTGAAATAATCTTTTTGAGGTACATAGACAAAAGAAAATAAGACAGAGATTATTGTATCTCTAATATATGTAACCTAGTGTCAAAAAAAGTATTAAAGTATTTTTTGCTTGCTTAGACACCAGAATTTGACTTTGTAGGACACTCTAGATCTTTACATCAAGTTATTTTAGCTCTAAGACCTATTTCCCCTTTCTTGCTCATATCTTATCATAGATGGGTGACATCTGGGTTATATAAGGCATTTGCTTCAAAAATTATATTAATAAAGTTGTGGAGTCTTCACAGAGTAGGTTTTCTTATGTTTCAAGGTATTATCTGTATCTTAGAGAACTCTGACAAGTGCTAAATTAGTTTAATTAAAGTGAGACAGCCCTGGGCTTCCTATTGGAAACAGAGATGACTAGTATTTTTTCTAATGTAAATAATTATTCATATGATTCATGATTTTGAGCCCTTGAAGGAAATGGTAAATTGCAAACAGAACAACCACTAGTAGCTGACAATCTGGGGATATTTAGGCATCCAGTACGTTGGCCCAGAAAATACAATTTAACAGCTAAGTGAATAGTAAAGCTGACTTTCAGGACGTGACTAACAGAGACAGGGAGAGGTTCAATGTGGGTACAGAGTCAGAGTGGGGTGTTGAAGTACAGTAAATAGAGAAATGCAGAGTCACAAAATTTTGGGGAGTCTGATTTTTCAATATATGCACATGGAGCTTCTCCTAAGAGCTGTGTTCTACACGGCATTGGGAACATTAAAAACAAAAGGCACGGTCCCCACGCTTGAGGAATTCATGGTTTGAAGGTGTCATCATACTAATAAAAAGCAGTTGCAATACAAATGGAAGGAGTTATAATTGAGGGCCATATGGCAAGTTATAGAGTGATGGCACAGACAATACCTGATCTGTTAAGGAGAAATCAGGAAAGACTTTTACAGAGAAGATAATTCTAGAACTGAGACCTACATATTGAGAAGTGTTCGAAGGTCTAGGTGGAGGGAAAGTATTTCAGTTAGAGGAGATAGCAATAGCCCGAAGGAGGTACAGTACATTAGAAGTACTTCCTTGAGGGCTAGCACAGCATGTGCGGGAGATATAGCTGGTGTGGAGAGAGTTCTGTGTGATAAAAGGTCTCATAAGTAATATTACAGAGTCAGGACCATAGTCTATGAGTAATAGCTTTGTCTAGTTTTAGGCTACAGTGTGCTAGACCAGTGTGTTTAGAGAAACAACTCATCTTAGGGCTAATATTTAAGCAGAGATGATAAGAAGCTAGAGCGGGAGGCCTGGGAATCCTCTGAGAGGCTGTTGTGTTTCTGAACCAGGAAGGTGCTCATGGGCATAAGGAGAAGGAGGCCTATTAGAAAACACACAGAAGAATCTGCGGACTCCTTTCAGCCATGTAGGGCTCACGTTTGACTGTCCTTGAAGCACCTTCTCACTGTTTTCCACCCCAGGACATTAGACTGGACTTCACTGTTCTCTTTTTCAATCTCTTTCGCGCTTTCTCTTGCTTCTCCTGCCCTCTGCATGTTGAAGGAGAGGTGCAGTCCTGGGACCTCTTCTCTCTTTACCCTTCCTCATCGAAGCGCCTTGTTCTGCCCCGCAGCAGTAAGGGTCCCTACGTGCCCACTACTCCTGAAGTTCTCTCGAAACTCCACCTTTCCCTTCAATTCTGGCCTGGGGAACCCCGCTCAAAGTTGGCCTCCCATAGAAGTACATTTGGGTTTCTCCCTAGCAACTCTTTCCCTTCCCTGATATTTCGCTTCTCACTAAGTGGCACCATCCACCCTATTGCTTGGCGAACCGAAGCAGAAGCATCATGCGTTGAAGTAGAGAAGATTCTTAGGGCTCCTTTCAGTTCTCGCCATTCTTCCCCAAGGTGCAGGTCCAGGGTGCCCACCTGCCATGCCGTCTGTGTACCTGGCATCCCTGTTTTGTGCAGTGGTAGCTGCCCCACGCTTCTCTTCATCCTATTGGTCAGAAAAATGGTGGAAGATTTTCTAAGAAGAAGAAGAACAGGAAGAAGAGAAAACGTTTGGGCCCTACTCTCTTCTAAAATGTCTTCCTTCCAACAAGGTATCACCTGACAGACTGCAGTGCCGCGGAATTGATTGCTGCCCTTTCCCCAAACTGAAACTTCATCCAGTAGCAGTTAGCTAGGAATTTAGACCGAGTTTTACTAAGGGCTCTTATATAGGACTCTGCTTGTGGTGACATTTCAATAAATATTGAAAGATGGGCTTATATTTGCCAAGCCATAATCACCTTTATTTAATAAGAAATAACTTCTCTCCTTTCCACATAATATTGTTTCTATTTATCACCATTCAATTGCTTTTTATCCAAGGCTTGCCTCCCCATTATAATGGAAGTTTCTAATTGCCTTACCTGTAATAAAGCCAGAGCTTTGTAAAATATGAACATTAAAAATGTGCATTAAACTCACAGATACAAGTAAAAATATATCACGCTATATGATTTATTGGCCAGTGACACAGCATTGTTTGGTGCTGGGCCATAAGATTCAGTCCATCTTGGGTTTATACCCGATCTCCAGCCTAAAGACGGCCTGGTGACCTGAGCAAACTAATCTCTGAAGCAAATTCCTCCTCAGAAAAAAAAAATCAAACTCACAGAATTTTTGTACAGATTAAGTGAGGTTAATATATACAAATGCCAAGAATCACAAAGATACTTAATAAATGATAGCCACTTTGCCGTTTATTATTGTTTCTTTGCCATGTTCAGGCCACCCATTAATAAGAAGTGGTTTCATCAGTTAATCTTGGTGGAACATCTTATCCTGGAAGACTCGGGTGGAAAAAATAATTTATTTCTGGCTCTCAGTGTCCAGATTTTGTGATCTGTTTTCAAGAGAAAAAAGCCAGGCGTGACTCAGGGATTAGTGTGAACGTGTGAGTAATGCCACTGCGTCCAGTCTGAGGGTTAGTGGAAAGGGGGCAGCCGAGCAGTGAGCTCGGGGGCACCACACTGGTCCCAAGACGCTAAAAACCATGTGTGAGAATCTCCTTTTGAGTTCTTTCTCTGTCCTTCCTGAAGTGCAGGGACAGCAGCTGCTCCGGAGCAGAGAATGTCCCGCCTCTCAGCACACGGGAAGCACTTCAGGGTGAGAAGACAGCTGGCCCTTCTGACAGGGACCAGTGCGACCAGGATGCAGTCAGGTGTCAGGAAGTTCCAGACAGCTCCGGTTCAAGACTTCCCTGTTAATCCAACCTTCCAAAGTGGTTCAAAATTATGGTAGTTTCCACATAGCACCTTCCTTACAACGGACTTTGCTGGGATCTCTGAACACGACCAGAGTTCAGAGTTGCTCTGAACAAACACAAACCGATTCCTCTTGGTAGGACGGGTGGCTACCGCTGAACCAACAGACAATGCTCAGCGTTTCCTGTTCTGCCTTTTTCCATAAATAGGTGGAGCTCAGGAGATTTCATAATTATCCTACCTGGGCTGGAGGGAGAGAACGGAGTGACACTGTACGTTATTTATCACACCCTTAGGTTTTGGGTATCAAGTGAGAGCTAGTCCTAGCTGTCAGAGCTCTGGAACTATTGACACATTTCCGGCTTCCATCCCTTTCTATTTATTCGGTCAACTTATGAAGCTGGTTTACAGGGTTCTCTCTGAGAATCTAGACTCCGACATGGTAGGCACTCTCAGTCTTCACTGCTCTAGACCCACGCCCCAATGTTGCTTTGGTATCTCTATAAGTGGAATAATTTCTAGCAGAACCCCCAGCTCCGAGAGACCTAGTTGGAACTGTAGCACTGGAAGAAATATAACAAGAACAAAAACCATCACAATTGGTGGTGGTTTTAAAGGTTTGTATTCCTTCATGGAAAAATCTAAAATACGACTCCGTTTCTACCAAAGATGAAAAGGATAATAACCAGTAGCTCTTTAAAACCCACAAAAGCAGAATTAACATTTGCCAGGAGACATGGCATTTCCCAGTTGCCATGACAGCCCCGTACCTCTTGGCTTTGCACACCTGTTCAAGGTGTTGTGACTAATTCAGGAGATGACATGCAAGCTGCAGAAAGACTTGGAGGTCTGGAAAGATCTATCTGTTCTATCAACCAATTATCATACAAATGTGCAGAAGATGCTCAGTCCCAAGGGAGATGTCCCCCCGAACTGTGGTTTCTATAGAGATACTATTCCCGAGGCAACACTGCCAAAAATAAGTGTTTACTCACTGAAAAAGGTCAGAAGAGGGGCCTCTGTGATGCAGGTGTGGACAGGGCGTCAGTGAATGGAAATTCTCTCCTGGCTCGTTCGCTGTTTTCGTTAGTGCCCAGATGAACTGGAAGTGATCTAGCGTAGTTCTCAGCTAAGAGATGGTATCAGAATTAGGAATCAACGTAGGCTGGGTCGAGAGCAGCACTGTAGCGAGGCTGAAGGGAGTCTCCCAGCACCCAGGCCAAGGCCACCATGTCTTCAGCCTCGGCTACATCTTGCCTCATCCCTTCCAAAAACCTGAATAAAGGCCGCAGATAGGGAAACTCCCAGTTCTATTTAAAAATGAATGATCACCTAGAAAAAAAAATCCTTTTCTTTTAATTCCTTTATGGACATGAGTGCTGACTCAGAACAGTGGTAAGTTTTCCTAAGTCCAAATGTGAGTTCAAGCTCCTTCCACTTAATATACACACAAAAGGATAACTGTGATGTGAAGAATTAAATAAGATTATTATGTGAGGGGCCGGAGAGTTAGCTCAGTGGTTCCGGCGCCTGCCTCGCAAGCACAAGGCCCTGAGTTCGATCCCGGTAACCACATCCAATGCTGGGTGTGGAGACTCACGTCCACAAGCCATCAATACCACATACCACATACCACAGTGCTGGGCAAGGTGGCTCACACTATAATCCCAGCACTTGGGAGGCAGAGGCAGGAGGATTGCTGAGTTCAAGGCTTGCCTGGATTACATACTGAGCTCAGAACCAGCCTGAACTACAAAGCGAGACCCTGTCTCAAAAAAGAAAAAAACAAGATTAATATGTGAAGAAATGTTTTACTGTACAATTGGAATTATTAAAATACTTTTTCTTCTTAATTTAAGCTCTAGGATACAAATCATCTGTAACTGACATGAAAAGAATTTTCCACAGAAAAGATTTTATTTATACTCTGTTCCTAACCTTCTACTGGCTAACGAGATACCTTACACTTATTAATTAGGAAGAAAAAATAATACCAGCTGTCAATTATCTTCTCTTATTGGAAAATTCTCTTACTTTCTTTTTTTTTTTTTTTTTTTTGAGACAGGGTCTCACTTTGTAGTTCAGGCTGGCTCTGAGCTCACTATGTAGTCCTGGCAAGCCTGGAACTCAGCAATCCTCCTGCTTCTGCCTCCCGAGTGCTGGGATGACAGGCATGAGCCACCACACCCGGCACTGTGGTATGTAGTATTGATGGCTCGTGGGCGTGAGTCTCCACGCCCAGCATTATATGTGGTTACCGGGATCAAACTCAGGGCCTTGAACTTGCGAGGCAGGCGCCAGAAACACTGAGCTAAATCTCCGGCCCCTCTCTTACTTTCATTTAATAAAAATTCTTCTGAGAAGATTTTTAGATAACTCACTAAACAGAAAGATCATCAGTATCTTAATAAAAAAAGATTTTCTTGATCTCAGGTTCATATGTATTTCACTATTTGTAAATCAAAAATTTTTAAATGTGAAGATTTTAAGACAATAATAATTCTATCTGAAGATGCCAATTTCGTTTACAAGAAATGTAAAGTTATAGATGTCAGTTTAAAGTTGGAACTTCTGATCAGATCTTGCAACTCAGATATCTCTTGAGCCAAGGATTTATGGAACTTTATCTTTGTTCTGCCTAGTATTTAAGAGCCTACATCAAGTAGAAAAGAAGAGATCATATGTGTGGCAAAATGTGGGGGAAGCAAAGGAAACAAAGGAGGAGGATTCTTGTTACAAGGGATGAACACGGACACGGGTGAGCACACCGAGGAAGCTACCTGGGACTTGGGAAGCCCGCTCCGCATCCCTCCTGTTTGAGGGAGAATCCTCCAGCTGCCCTACTTGTGATGAGAGGGAAACCCTTTTCCTACCACAGCCTGACAGGCTCCTTCTCCCTCTCCCCTCTCAGCTAAAACACACTGGCGTATCTTAGACTCAGCTAATTAAGTTCTCTCTCTCTCTCTCTCTCTCTCTCTCTCTCTCTCTCTCTCACACACACACACACACACACACACGATTTGATGCTTGAGACAGTCATGCACTGGTAAACTCACTCTCTGGGAAAATGAAATGAAATAAAAACCAACCAACAGTCCTGACGTGGTGGCTCACACCTGTCATCCCAGCACTTGGGAGGCAGAGGCAGGAGGATTGCTGAGTTCGAGGCTTGCCTGGGCTACACAGTGAACTCAGGGCAGCATGAACTACAAAGCGAGACTCTGTCTCAGAAAAACAAAACGAAAACCAACAGCCCTGGTTTGTAGTGTTTGCCAACTTCCACAGAATAACTCCTACTATGGCTGATCTCAAGCTACATACTCTTCAATGCCCAGCACACAGAATTCCTGAATGTGTGCCACTTGTCCCTCCTAAGCAGATTTTAATCAAGTTCAGTGCTCCGGGAAAGGCAGTGATACAGGGAGAGGCCTGGGCACGAGGGTCTCCTGCAGCGGGAGCAGGAACTAAAGCAGTGGTGCTGGGACAGGGCCCATCCCAGCCAAGCACTCCTCGTGTGGACTCTGACTTCCTTTTCTTCTCTCACCCTTAGCACCTGCTCATTTTCTGTCTCTGGTTCTTCTACCTTCCTGTCAATCCTGAGCATCTCCAAAGCATCTCCAAAGCTTCCCAGTAATTATTTTTCTGCTTCAGTAAGCCAGAATTGATTTCTAATAACAGCAACAAAGAACCATAATACTCTTTTAATTAAGCCTAATGATAGGTCTGTGAGTGAGGTCCTGCGACTATTCCCTTCAGGTTACAGAGGAGGAAATGAAACTCAGAGAAACTAAAAAGGACTTACCTAAGGTCATTCACAGCTAGTAAGTAACACAGCTCACGTATTTCCTTTATTACAAATTTACTTTCAGGCGCCAAGATCATCTCTCCTCTGCATGTCTGGTACTGGTGGCATGTCATTAGTTTCTGTCTCTATTAAACTGTATTACTCTAGAAACATTACATGGACATTAAAAATTTAAGTAAAGTAGCTGGACGTGGTGGCTCACATTGTGGCTCACGCACTCGGGAGGCAGAGACAGGAGGATTGCTGAGTTCGAGGTTTGCCTGGGCTACATAGTGAGCTCAGGGCCAGCCTGAACTAGAAAGCGAGACCCTGTCTCAAAACAAAACAAAACAAATTTAAGTAAAGTATAGAACTCTAGAAATAATTATTGTCCACTAGACCAAACAGGACTAAAGGAGATATCCATTTTTAAAGACAAGTTGATTTCCTTTTTGTAGTCCGTCTTGAAAGCAATTTCCCTTCTTTAGTCCAGAACTTTCAGTTTTTAACTTGGAAGCAATTCCTTGGTATTTCGGGGTAACCGAACAAGCTGCACTGACATAGACTCCTGAAATTTACCTTTCCTCCTTTGGGCTCTCTTTGTCTCATTTCAGCCACAACAGTAATGTCTGCTAAGTGTAATTTGTTCTAGATTTAATATTCAGTACAGCACAGACGGAAGTCTCCATCTGTATACCTTTAGCATACCACTGACTATAGCTAAAGTGAGAAAATGTTCTTAACAAGCTTTAGAAACATAAATCATCCTATGGGTAAAGCAGTAAGTCCTGACCTACTACAGCTAGCTTGCTCTGTGGTCGAAGTTCTTAGTTGCAACCAACAGAATCTAGTTAGCTCAGGCAGCAAATTTTTTAAGGAATAGTAAAAAAAAAAAAAAAAAAAAAAAAAAACTCTGGAAGAATTGACACGGATACCAGGGACAGCTCCCGGCACCAGCCCATGGGATGGGCCACTAACAGTGGCTGCCCCCATTCACTGTGGAACTACCGGAATTTTTCTAGGACAAGGAGGTTGCCTCCACTGCTCCCGTCCCCAGAAATGCCCCACGTTGGCTGGTCTCCCCTCTGCACCCCGAAGTCCCAGTGCCCTGCAGCTCCTTCAGGTACCTGGCTTCCAGATACGTTTCATGAATCTGGAGAAATCTAAGGCAGCACAGCTGCATCCCAAGAGCAAGGAAAGTTAGAAAACATTTGAGATGTTCTCAATAGACTGAGAAGTATTGCCCTGTGAATAATACACCAAAACACGTGAGCGTGCCCGCTCACTGTCCCAAGTGGCACTGCTTCGCCTCAAGCCAGGAGAAAGTTGCTTCTAGCTATATTTCATGGCAGGTTCACGGATGTGTTGTCTGGATTGCTGACTTTCATGTGCAGAACTGCTTTTAAGAACCTCATCCAGGGCTGCAGATTTAGCTCAAGAGGTGCCGTGCCAACCTTGTATGCACAAGGTTCCGAGTTCGATCCCTGGTACTGCAAAAAAAAAAAAAATTAATCCAGCTCTTTTTTCAGTCAATTCTAAGATAAGGAAACCAAGTAAGAGGTGCATTATGACTGTCCACCGCCTCTGACTGACATTTTTTTTTAATCAGAATTCGTGCTTGTGAATAGGAACAAGTGTCTTTCATACCTCCAGATACTTACATCATCAGTGGCCTCCGCCTTTTCTGGGGTCCAACCCCTTCCAAAGCGGACAGCAGAGTTGACTCCACGTCCCTTCAGTTCCAGTAGCACAGCGATGGCAAAACGTTGAGAGACCAGGTGCCCAAACTGGAACCCAAAACTGATACATATATTGCAAAATATCATACTGCAATTAAACTGGAATGCTGAGTTTTTGTTTAGAAAAAACAGCCCACAGATTAACATCTTTTGTCTTAAAAGAAAAGCACAATAACAGATCTTTCGATGATGCAAACAGCTTTGGTCTTCAGAATGTCGAATGATGTTGTTGTCCCTGGTCACCCTTCACCCTTCCTCTCTTTTTTCTCCAGTGTTACCTTCATTCCATAGAATTTATTTTTCCAGATAGAGCTTTCCAACAGCTCCATTTCGAGATTTTCAAAGTCTAACCAGTGTGAGCAGGAAAGATCAAGTTCTTCAAATTCGACTTTACCTGGAGAAGTAAGAAAATGGAAGTGTGTCTCCATCACACGGAACTGTAAAAATCTGTTAATATTAGAATTCTCTTTTGCACCTGCTACAATGCTAGAATTTACCGTGTACATTTCCTAATGGCTTATAGGATTGTCAGCAAACGTTATGGAGTTTTCTAAATGCATTTTTAGACTCGGAAAATGTCTTAGCTGCTGTTATGGTTTGGGTCTGGCTGCCGCCCCACTGGCACCCCTGCCCCCTCGAGCCGCATTGAGTCAGAGGTGGCTGAATCTGGGACGTGTAATGCTGGGATTGAGGGCACCTGAGTGTAATCTGGATGGAAATAATCCCCATAGCCTGGACGGAATAAGGGAGCAGAAAGCCTCTCGTCACCGTTGCTGTCTTGTGTGCTGTTTCTTGTCCTCTACGGTCCTGTGAGTCATCCTCCTCTTGGAGTCAGCCTACTACGACTGACACCTCCACAAACTGTGGGTCAGATAAACTCCTTCCCCCTCTAACTCTGGGTATTTAATCTCAGCAACAAGAAAAAATTAACACGGCTGCCCGCATTCAAGGTCTGGGATGACTTGGCCTATGTGCTGAGCGGACACTGTGCCCACTGTGGCACATAGTGCCATAGGTTTGCCTCCACTGCAACAGCACAGTGATACCCTTGTCAGAGATAGCTGCCTGATCATCATAATCGATCGTCCTCTTCTTCTTGAGCACACAGGGACACTATAGCTCCTACAGTCTTCTGTAGTAAGATAA
>PVIC010038610.1:0-17532 GCA_004025085.1 Thryonomys swinderianus
GTGACAGTTTGCCGCATGATGTGGAAGTGATCTGCCCAGACATCCTTATCTGGAATCATCCAACCCACTCTCCTACATTCTAGCTACTCTTCTTTTAGTATCTACATCTTTAGAAAGATCTTCCTGGCTGAGGGATTTTGTATCTGCATTTCCTCTGCCTAAAATTATTTTTATAATTCACAACTCATCCAGATCTCACCTTAGAGACCAGGCTTCCTCAGAAGCCTTCCTCTCATAGGCGCCTAGAACTTGTTATCTGCTCTCTTTAACTCTCTGTCCTTCTTACTACAGGGAAGGATAAAGTTTGTGATAATCAACTTGCAATAAAGTATTTATTCATATGCCCATTTCATTTAAAGTAGATGGTCTCTATTCTCTTAGGCCAGAGGCATATTTGTAGCGTGTTTTACTCAGACAGTGGTTGTTGAATTTTTAACGCTTAGGACAAGTTTTAATATTAGTTGTTTTTAAATTAGCAAATTAGTGAAATGTTCACAAGAAGGAAAAGGGTAAGGGAGAGCCTGAGGGAATCCTTTCAAAGAGACAAACAGGATGTTTGATGATGAAATATCTCAAAGATGGACTCGAGTAGTTTTCGACCCTGGGAAACATTTGTCACTCAAAACATTTCTTAAAAACATGAAGGCCACTCTTTAGCTTCAGACATCTTGATTTATACCTGATTTATGAAGTCTGGCATATAGTACAGGAGCTGTTGTTCTTTGTTTAAATCAGCTTCCCAGGGCTCTAACGTGAAGTCTCAGATAAAAACCATAGACCACACAGGAGGTAAGATTTTCCTGGAGTCAGACAACAATTTCATTTTAGGGTTAGGACTAAATTGCAAGTCACCTGAATCCTGGACTTTGAATCCTCCACCCATCTATAAACTGAAGGAAAATGGTACCCTGGTGCAGGCAAGCAGAAATGCAACAGAGGAGCAAACAGACTCTGATGAATAGAGTTCTTGGGAAAGCTTGGAAAAGCACGCATTTCCGACTGAAGACAGCGCACCTTAGGGTCTTTAAGATGCTCACAAAGTTGGATAGAGATAACTAACTGTCATTCCCTGGCTTGGGTTGTGTGTAGTTTGTGTTGCCTTGTATAAATACAAAAGTTTGTTCTCCTTAATTTTAACTGTCCTGAAATTGTGCTACCAGGTTGTTCTAAGAGCAGCCCAGTCGTGAAGCAGAAGGGCTCTCCATGCTCAGATCTGGAGCAGGAACATCATAGAGAAAACCCTGGATTGCACAGGACATCAGAGCCTGGAGGCTCAGTAATATAACTGGCTATTAAAGTACGTATTTGTCTGAACAACAGCTTCATGGTCTAATAGATCGATAATTATATTCATTAATTCTAGACATTATATTCATAAAATTTTATATTTTTAAGATTTTCAAGTAATTTAAAATGATGGTAAAGACTATTATCTACTATTTCACAAATTTTCTGCCTCATGACAGCAACATTTTCCAAATTATCATGGTAAATTTGGGAGCCCCAAATTTGGGTCGAATCCAAACTGAGTTACTACTGAAAGAACCGCAGATCTCGCCCAAACACAGGGCCAGGAGTCAGGGGTTAGGACCCCAAACAGAGACTTTTCCCTGAAGTTCTTTGCTTTCGGAACCACTTGCAGCTACATTCTTGAGCCTCTATTCCCTCTTCTCTGTCAGAGAAAGAATATTTAAGTCAAGAGCTTTCTATTTGCATTTAAGTGGCTTTGATATAAGCAAAAACAAACAAAAAAATAAAGTAAGGAAGAAAAAGGAAGAAATAGGTGAGAAAAAAATAAGGTTCGGTAGAAACATTTAGCTACAATTATGCTTCACCTAGTCCTTAGGCAAAAGGGAGGAGGTCTTTTAAGTATAGTTTAGACTATCTAGGCCAAAGGAACAACAAGTCTGTGCATACTTAGTCCTGTCCCAAAGAGAGAGTGGGACATGGCAGCAGAGTTGGTGGTAACTGATTGCTCAGCACCTCTCAGCTTTTAGGGTGAACACTCCCTACATTGTATATGTGTAAGGCTCCCAATAGCTGTGAGAAGAATGCATGCTGGGAAAGGACCTGTCTGAGGAAATGCACCCAGACCCATTGGAAAAGTCTAGCCTCTCTCAACTTCTTGATGTATGTGTAGTTCTTCACTTCTAGTCTCTTCCTGTCTGTCCATTACCAAGATGTTCTTGCTGTCCTTATGTGGTCTATGCCAAGGATAGTTTTGGCAAATCCCATTTGTGATGAAGATGTGCAAATTATTCTCTTTCTCTCTCTCTTTTAAACATGACATTAATGGCTGAATAATGGGCATCTTAGAGCTAAGATATCCCCAAATAGAGACAAATTAACCCACCCCACACAATTTAGCTATTTGCAGTTTGTGCTACATTATATAAATAGAGAACACACACACACACACACACACGCGCACACACACACACATGGGAGGGACAGAAAAAGAGGGAGAGAGAGTCTTTAGCCAGTTTCAATTTCTTTGCTTTGCTCTTTGTGCAGCTTTCTTTATTGTAACCCAACTCATAATTTGACTGTAGTAAAATAATCTTCTTTTTCTAAGCCATCCTATTTCCTACTCTATGCTGAGCTATTCCTATTACTTGTATATTTTACAGAGAGTGTGTATCTCCAGTCACACAGCTCTTACTGCCCTTGCAAAATTCTCCTCCTCCTGTCTTTTCCATCCTGTCCATATGCCCGCACTCTTTTGGGACCATTTTTAATTCACCAGGGCAAGATTTTAGCAATTTGGGAATCACTCCATCATCAGCAAATGTAGCTCTGCCGGTTAAATATAATATGTCCACAGTACTGTCTTCAGTCTACCCCGTTTCACGCAGAGGAGGGTCTGCCTTCTCCAGCAGCCAGTTTTACGTTGACTACACGCCTCTCTTCAGGCCCCCTCATCACTCAGGAGTCAGGGCATCGCAGCAGAAAGGAGACCTCCCGGACGACTTCCTTCATCCTGCTCCCCAACCCAAGCTCCCTTCTGCAAAGACTCTGGCAGGCAGCCAGGCAGCCGGCTGACCCGCTGTTGCCCATGTACTCACACTGACAGTGCCCAGCAGAGCAGCCTGCCACAAGTTCTGTCCATGTGGCCCTGTCAGGCCAGACACAGATGCAGAGGTGGACTGTGAGTATCGTTTCCCTCGTTCAAACATCCCGCTACAATGGGCTGGTGCTGCCTGTGAATTATAAGAAATGTCACAAATGTCCAGGGTCCCAATCCCAAGCACTCTTCCTCGGTGTCCATGAGAAAATCCACAACTCCTTAGACAGACGTTCTTCTACTCATGGGGCTGTGACTCTGGCCTCCTCGTCTCATCCCTAACTCGGAACCTGTGACCAGAAGCCTGGCACTTCTGCAGCCCATGGGTGGACCTTCGTCTGGCCTACAGAGGCCTCGTACCTAGAGGCCTTTCCAGGCCTTTCAAAAACAGCCACTTGCAGTTTCTTTTAAGAGGACTGTGTTACATGGAGAACGTGTGCAGTAACCATCAAGGACCTGGAGGGGGCGGTGGGTGCAGTGCATGATGAAGATCATGGAGACAATTCAAAGAGACCGAGCACGCAGAAGCAGGGCCGTCCATATTTCCTCCACTCAAGGTCACCAGCTCTTCCAGAATGTGCGCGCCTGCCAAAGAAGAAGAGTACAGCCACATGGGAGGACGTGTTTAGTTTCCCCCAGGGTCCCAGAGGGGCAGGGCAGTAGCCACCACTCTCATCAGTCATTCAGTTGGATTTTCTGTGGCACACACCTAGGCAATTTATCCTTTATGCCAGTGCTACAGGTGAACTGCTTCAAAAGTACATGCCAGTTGCCATGGTACTACTGTGGCATTAACAGATGAGTCACACAGTTAATTGGGTGAAGGGAGAGTGAGCAAAGATCATTACATAAAGCATCAGCAATTGCCAGGCCAAGAAAATCCTCAGAACGGTTGCCCTTTGCAAAGGAAGTGAGGTTGGAAAATGTAGGAAAAAATGTTGGGTTGGGGGACAGGAGATATAATGGGCAAAGTAAACAAAAGTCAGATCACTGTGACCAATTGACACTAGAAGTTTGAAACTAGAAGTTTGAAAAATGTGTTTCTGAATGATGTTTTAGTTGGCAAGTCCAAGCCGGAAAGTAGTTTAATTTTTCTAGAAGAATATCAGGAGAGCTGGTAGTAGGATGTGGGTACAATCCAGCTCTGATGTAAGTAGACAGAAAAAAACAATTTAAAGGGAATGATGGATAGGATGAAATGTCTGAGAAACTGTGAAAAGGCAGCTTCAAAGCAAAGTGGGAGAGATTAACCACGAGGTAAAAAATGTATATACATATATTATCCTTGGGAGTGAGAGACTCTTTTACCGTAAGAGGGAAGTCTGGCCCTTCTGGTGAAGTACAGGGGACACTAAATGGGGATTGAGAGGAGGCATTTGGGTGGAGATGTTATGGAGATCTACCTACCCCTTAGACAAGAGGTCTTTGGGAACCCGCCCCCTTCTATCACTGTAATAAAGATAGCCCTGCCCCTAAATATTAGAGAACAGACAACACAACAATTAGAGAAGGATGAGAAACGAAAAGGAAATGAGGGAAGGAAGGGGAAGGGTCCAAGACAGGAAGGACTTGTGCTTTCACCCAGGGAGTGGTGGTTGGGGGCCATCTGCCTCCCAGGAGGTTGGGACAGTGTGGGTGGTAACAGCCCCGCAGCCTAGGGACTTGGGTCTAAAGAGACGGAGAAGCAGTGTCACTAGGAACTCGGGTCCTGGCGGAGGGAGGAGCCAGCCCCTTAGTGCTTGGTCTTCCGTTCTTTGTGCTACGGATATTTCCATGAAGACACCTAGGTAGCTATGCAGAAATATAGGTAGAGTTGATTGTAAGGCAGATATAGAAGAATTTATTCTTTTAAGTGAAAAGGTGGGCTGCGTCCCAAGGAGGCCTGCGTTGAGTATGAGTCTTGATATCTTTTTATGTACCCAAAGGTGACTCTGTTATTTATGCAGTGCACATGTTTATCGATATTTTTCCTAGAGATCACTTTGATAAGTCCATGTCTCAAAAATATCTTCCTTATTCTTTTCAGGTATTTCTTCAGGGAACTTGATGAGCAGGTCTCAGCCCACGGAGGGAAATCTTTAAAGACTGTTTCTTTTTCTGTTTTTATTAGGGATGTGCTATGAGTTCCAGGATTTCTATAGGCCTAATTTTGGAGAGAGATGGCGGAATAGTCACACACAGGAAAGCACATGAGGCTTTAACATGCCTTTGTCTTCTGTGGGATTGCTGTCTGGACCTAAGCTAATTAATTACTACAAAGGTATTATATATGAGGTCTTTGTTTCTTCATTTAATTAAAAATAAAAAAGTGCAACTTTAGACACATTTAGACTCAGGATCTCTTAACTATCTGCTTGACAATAAGGCTGAGATGGGGGTTGCAGATGTGCTGATAAGTGGGGAGCAACCTGCAAAGAAACACGACCCCGGGAAATAATCTGTCCATAAAGGGGAGAGGCTTGGGCTGCACAGAGCGGTGTGGAGAGGCTGGCCAGGGAAGGCGTGGGCCACGGGTCCTGTGCAGAGGGAAAGGAGGGCCTGTTCGTCTGGCTCCGTACCTGGGTCTCCAGCCTCTCCTTTGCCTTCCTCCACCTGCAGCGTCCTCTGCCATGGAAGGGGCAGGACGAGTACCCTGGGCGGGGAGCAGGGCTCCCTCTGTACCTGTCCCGGCTGGTAGACTAGAGGTGTGATCTCCCCTCTTCTCTCCCCAGCTCTCCTCCCGACCTCCTCCATCCCGGGACCATCCGCCCTGCCGTCCTGCTTTCCTCTCGGCTCCTCTCCCACCTAGTCCTCCCTCAGGGAAGCTCACCCACCTGCCGCTCCTCCCCCCAGGGAGCGGGCTTGAGGGGGAGCCCCAGAGCAGAGCGTGGCCATGGACATCTTTTGGGCGTAGAGCTTGGGGCCGCTCGCTGCACGGTCAGGTCCCAGAACTGGCACTGCACAGCGGCCTGGCCTCTGCATGCCCGCACGGCGAGGGGCACAACAAACACACTTGGACGGGGATGTTTAGGGAATGCACTGCCACCCCACCTGCCTATAGGCACGCAGGGGAAGAGTCCAAACAGTGATGGTGATTCCCTTTGCATCGTGAATCATTAGCTGTTGAAAAATACTTTTCTCGGTACTTTTGTAATAAAACACACACACACACACACTTTAGTGCCCTGTAAAATCCACCTGTTTTGTCACTAGGCCTCAGGTGACTTCTTTTTATGTCAGAAAATGGAGGGGCTCCTCCCTTAAAGTTGCGAGGCTGAGATTTTATTTGTACAGGTCAATGGGCACAAGAGAAAGGTGATCCAGGTCACTGCCTACTTCACATTTTTCTCTCCGTGAAGGGCCCCAGTCTCCTGTCACCTGCTTGGATCATCAGGAAGTATGTAACAGGCGGTGCCTGCTGTATTGTGAGTCTGTGTGTGGGTATGGGTGACATTCCTGGAAGGAGTCGTGCACTTCCATTTCTGTAGTTCCCTCTTAAAGGAACAGTGTGTGTTTCTGCACATCTTTTGCACAACTTAGGTCATGCGTGCATGTGATTCGCAGACAGCAAGAGAGGTGTGAGCAGCCTATGGCAGTTCCTTCTTCCTCGTCCCACGTGGAGTGGCTCGTGTCTCTTGTCTCCCAGAGAAGGCCATCGTTCTAGGGACTAACCCACAGTTCTCCTAACTCCTCTGCCAGGAAGCCAGAAGTCAGTGCTCTCCAAGGCAGGCGCTGGGACTCCAAGGCACAATTTGCCCCAATCTACTGCTGTCTCCCAGTCTCTGCTGCGTGACTCTAAGTCCTCCCAGCCCCCAGGAGCTTGGAGATGAGCTGGAACACACTACGGCTGAGACGAGAGGAAGGTGTGAAATAAGAGAAAAAGGTGTTTCAGCACAAGAGATGACGGTGTTTCAGTATAAGAGAAAGGGTGTTTCAGCTTGGAGATGCAAGAAGTCAAAGGGTAGGGAAGGCCAAAAACAGGGACAGGTGAGGATAAATAGAATGGTCTCATCCTCTGGGTCTCACATACTCAAGGTTCACATAAAAAATAAGCCTGGTGCCTCAGTTTTGCAACAGGTCTGGAACTTTCCCTGTGCAAACAGTCCTCTAAGGAAGTTACATGAAACACTGGGAAATTTCCATCTTTATACAAAATAGACCAAATTGCAAGTCCCACTGTACCTGTTGCAGTCGTGTGGTCTTCAATGAGAGAGTCGTTCCTTCTGTGTTTCTTTATCTGTATAATGAACGTGGAGAACTGTTACTCTGGAGGGTTGCTGTCGATGTGGATCTAAGATGTATGGATGTGATGGTACCACTGGGTTACCTGCTATGGCCATCTGAGAAGCCTCTACCATTCCCTGCTGGCCTCCTGCTGTGCCCATGGAATGTTCTAGCGAGCTGGAATGAGGGTCGGACCTGTGGCTGTGATGTCGCAGAGCACAAGGAGTCAGACGTCTAAAGGAAAAGCAGGGGCAAAAATAGCATTGGGAAGGGGTAAGGGCTGGAACACCCAGGGCCCAGGAGCCTGCTGGACACCAGAAGCTGGGGCCAGAGCCACAGTGGATGGCAGGCCCATGACTTCCCTGGGTTCCCAGCCCTACAGGGCAGCATTCCTGGCTGCTGCTGCTGCTGCTGCTGCTGCAGGTGAAGGGGGCAAAGACCCAGAAGGGCAGTGGAGGCCCAGAGGAGAGGGACCTGGAAGAGAATATGCCCCCTGCAGGTAAGTGGGGAAGGGAGAGGCAGGTCTGGAGGGAAGGGCTGGACCTGTCTGAGGTCAGGCGTCAGACAGCTGACTAGGTGAGGGTGAGTTTCAGGTGAATTCCTGTCCTCGTGGAGTGACACAAGGATGTCCTGGGATTCATCACCAGGGACCCAGAGGCCAGCGGCAGTGCATGCAGCCTTGCTGTGGCAAAGGAGAACAGCTTGCTGATGTAGCCGAGTACCACGGCTCTGAGACACAGCTGAGTGCTCCAGCTGAAAGTCATAGCTACTGCAGTTCGAAAACTTGAGAATCTCATAGTTTCTTTTTTTTTGCTTTTTGAGACAGGGTCTCGCTTTGTAGTTCAGGCTGGCCCTGAGCTCACTATGGTGCCCAGGCAAGCCTCAAACTCAGCAATCCTCTTGTCTCTGCCTCCTGAGTGCTGGGATTACAGGCATGAGCCACCACATCTGGCATTGTGGTATGTGGTGTTGATTGTTGGTGGGTGTGTCTCCACGCCCAGCATTATATGTGGTTACCGGGGATCAAACTCAGGACCTTGCACTTGCGAGGCAGGCGCCGGAACCACTGAGCTAACCCTCAGGCCCAAGAATCTCATAGTTTCTTGAAGAGGTGGAAAAAACCTTTAATTATGCCAGCAAGCTCAGTGGAGTCTGTACTCTCAAGTTTGACTGCTCTACTACAAAAAGGAGTCTTCTTATATAGAGATGTATGGGACAGGTGAGCATGCTCACAGAAGCAGAGGGCCAGAGCCACCGAACATTCCTCAGAGGGGAGGAGCTAAAAGAACTTTCCTGAGAGGTCACAAAGTTCAAACAGTTACAAAACATTTTGATACATTGCCCAGGAATACTGCCCAGTAGCACAAATTTACATTTCCGGAAGAAAACATTCTGTGGGAGAAAAATAAAACAATAACAACAAAAAAACCCCCAAAAACCACAGCTCATGGTGGCAAGGCAAGGCTTATCTTTTTTAATAGTGTTGTCTTATTGATTTCTCTGTGGCCGGCCAAGCATGTCTGTCCACAGAGGTCTGTGGTCTTCGACACACTGGAAGTTGTCCTCACTCCCCAGATGGGTCACACTGTGGAGGAGGCGTCATTAGAGGTGTGTGTGAAGAGGGGTGTTCGAGTTGGTGCTGTGCTTGAACCCCGGTCAAAAGGGACTTCTAGATAGAGCATCACCTTCTGGCCAAAGCTCAAGATGTGACTTGCCCAATCCCCGGGCCCTCCCCATGGCCTGACTTCCTCCCCACTCTGGCTCAGGGTCGTGGTAGGAACGGGTCAGCGTCAGCCCCGCCTTCACTGCCCTTCTCTCCTGTTCCAGAGCAGGGCCAAGTGCAGTATGAAGAGCACTTCATGGCCTCCTCGGTGGGGGAGGAGCGGCAGGTGATGGACATGGCCCAGCAAGAGGAAGATGTCGTCTCTGAGACAGCAGCTGTCCAAGACCACCTCTTCGATCTCGCTCTCTGCTTTAACCTGGCCACTATCGTGGTTTTTTTATGAGGGACATTGAGGCTGAGGCGGTGGCCCGGCTCCTGGAGGAGGAAGACCTGGATATTTACCTTCGCTTCGTGATGGTTTACTGACTCCTCCTCCACTGGGCTCCCCAAAAGGATACACTCACGGCTCGTTGCACACCCTGCCCCCGTTCTTGTCAGGGGAGCCGTCCTTAGGGTGCAGCCTTGGAGGCTTGACTGCCGTGGCTTCTGGCGGATGCCACCCAAGCCCAAGCTCTGTGTTCAAGGCCAGAGAGACCTCAGACCACACCCTTCTCCCTCCCAGGGCCCTCCTGGTGGAAGGAGGGGGCATTGACAATACAATAGCAATAAAATCCTGAAAACAAGGGGGAGTTTTCTGAGCCTTAACCAAGCCCTTCCGTTTCTAACCGCTCTGTTTAATCGCGTAGTATTTAACCTTCAGATCCACCAGCTCACCAGGTGTTGCTGCTTTCCTAGTCTGATGCTCACGGGGCCCTTCTTGGCATTTCTCCCTCTTCTCTTTCCTGACCTCTAGGAATAAAATGTAGCATTGAAATCATGAAGAGATGACAGAAGCCCAGTGTCTGGTTTTATTCGGGAAGGGAAAATTAGGCGGGAGGGAGCCGCTGAGCATCTGCACTGGAGTCTCTCGGTTTCCAGTCACAGGGCTGGCAGCCGCTGGGCGTGACAAGGGCTCCTCAGGAACAGTGGGAACGTCTGCCGAAGGCTGTGATGTCTGAGGGCGTCGGCGAGCTGGAAGACGGTGGTGAGCGCCGAGTGTCCAGAGAGGTCGTGGGGATGAAGCGTCCGACACCTTATTTGAGGAAGAAAAGAGGCTGAGGAAGGGTAAGGGGCAGAGTAGCTGCTGACAGGTCATTAAGACAGGGATTGCTCGGGGACAGGGGTCCCCAGAGGAACAGATGCAGAGGGAGGAGGAATAAAATGCTCAAGGGTTACATGGAGTATTTCCCACTTGCAGGTCACTTAGTCCAGCACTAAGTGTAGAAGGCAGAGTCCGGGCTGTAAAATAACAACAGTTGTGAGGGAGGGCAGTGGGTGTGAGGAGGATGGACTCTACGCAGTGTCTCAAGTGTTTTGAGGAATTCAGGACTGCTCTTGCAGAAGGAGCATGGTTCAGAAATGTGTTATAGAGTCACCTCTGGATATGTCTGTGAGGAGGAGGGGAACTGTACAGTTAACTGGTTACTGTCTCGTTTTAAGGGATTTGAATTTCTGGTGCATGAGAGAAGAAAAAAAATCAGACTCATCTCATGCAAGGAACTGGATATAGTTCTCTGTTTTTTTAGAAGGGAAGGTCTTGAATTTGGTTAAGAATTCCCTTTAACCTTCAGGATGATTCTGAGTGGGTTACTGAGAAAAGCGGATAGTAGGTTTACCTGTGGAAGTGGTGATTGATGGAGGGGATCTTTGGCGAGTGTATGTCAGGGAGGAAAGTTCTTTGAGAATCGGTCATGGAATTCTCTAAGAAGAAACAAGCCGTGGCTGGAGGGGGCATCCACCTACGTGGGCATAGCTTCGGAAGAAGAGCTGGTGGGGGCTGAGGTCCTGATTGGGCAGCGTGGTCTCCCCATGGTGCTGTTAGCCTCTTGCTGTATGCCTGTGTGGAATATGAGGCTGCCTTTAGGCTTCAGGTTTGTGCTCGTGGTCATTTAGAAGTCCAGTGTTCTCTACACCCCCACCCAAATGACGTCCTGGCCTTAATCACCGCTCCACTGACATAGTGGTCAAGGCCAGAAGGAAGAGCACTTGCCAGAAGTTGTAGAGCTGTCCTAGGAAGTGAGGGTCTATGGTGTAGGAGGAGGAATCTTCTACTGCCATCTGTTCAGTGCAGAAGTGAAGGAAGAAAGCTATGCAACCATGCTGGCATGAGTGATGGTGGAAGGGACATTCTAGCCTGATGGTGAGAACAGATGCGGCCTAGAAGTACCTGCAATGCAACAGCCAGCTTCCTCCGCCCCTGTATCCAAGGCATCATCCAGGAATGTGTGGGGACCACTGAAGGAGGTTCTGCTGTGTGATAAGAGGGCAACTTAATGGCAATCCAAACACAAGAGTGTCCCCTACAGGGCACACATATCACCTGGTAGAAAGGTTATGATCCACAAAGGAGCCTTGGCCCTGAGAGCCTGACTGCAGGAGCTATCAGAGAGGGAGGAGATCTCAGCAAGACGGTAGGAAGGACTATTGCCCAGGGTGCCATGAATTCAAGGGCCCAAAGGTCTATGGACCTGAAAAGCAGTGCCAATCATGTGGAAGAAACTGCTAACTGGCTATGCTGAAGGTCGACCAGAAAGACGGTCACTGCGTTGGGGCATCTCAGCCTGATAGGGACAGGGAAACTGATCAGAAAGCAGAGGAAGAGGAAGGCCATCATTTCCTTCTTTTGAACTCTGGGCACCTGTCCTCATACCTTACTTCCTAAGGCTTCCCAGTTTCACAGCCTGAGTGTGTAGTTCCTACCTTCTCATTCTTCTACCACCTTGTGTCAATCTTTTGTGGTAGAGGGAAGTGAATGACAGTATCAGAAGCCTGCCCCTGGCCTCAGGCTCCCTGAGTTCAAATTTTGAGTCTGCTATTTGGTGTTACTTAGCCGTGAGCTTGTCCTCTAACCTGTGCCTTGGTTCTTTCTCCTGTAGAAGTACAGATAAAGTAGTTTATTCAAAGTGTTTACAAGAATCTCCAGCATGAGGCAGGCAGTAAGCATTCAGGATTATTGATTTGGCCACCTCAAGATTATATCAGGCTATGGTCATGTCATATCAGGTATTAGATAATGTGGAAAGTGACTGAGTGGTTTTGGAATGCAATTTCCTCATTTTTATGGTTGAAGAAACACCAGAGCAAGAAGCCCAGGTGACGTGGCCAAATTAGTGCCTGTTTTGGATACTTTGTGTTCTGTAGCTGAACTGTGCCCTGCTGAGGAATGAAATAGGCCTTCGGATCTTCCCTCAAGATCATCTCCTCCTCTCTTTCCTGACTCTCATCCATGTGCGCCCCCCAGCAGGGCAGATTGAGCAAGGTGGGAAGAGTAACAGGCTTGGGCAGGGCACAGGTGTCACATGAGGCATGTTTGTTGCTCTGGCTGAAGGCCGCCTTGAAATTCAAGACCACCAGGGTGCGGTTGAAGAAGGCACCCGCGCCCTCCACGTACTTCTTCCATCGTGGGTGGGCTGGCTGGAGAGACAAAGCTGGGATCAGTGCCCCTGGGCCAGAGCTCTTTCCTCACCACTTTCCCAGGCCTATGTTGTCTAGACCTTCACCCTGCCCAGAGTTCTTGTCTTATCTTCCTTTATTACCCACTGCGGTGACACATACTGCTGCTCAGCAAAAGAGACCTGTCCTCGTCTCCGGGACTAGTCTTGGAGCTTTGCTGGGCTCATGCTTACTGGCTACTGACTTGAATACAAGGCCGAGGGAAGCACCCTCTGGAGAAATAGATGGTTTTGGGAGAAGGAGCTAAATCTGTCACTTAGCTGGTATATTATGCTGGATGCTTCATACACAGGGCCCATTTTTTTCAAAAAGGGGGTGAAAGACAGTCACTTCATTTCTGCACCATCATGCATATACCCCTTCCGAGTATGTGCATCCTATTACAGCTCTTACCTTCCAGAGGAAAAAATAAGCAGGAAGAGGGAGCTTTAGATGCCATATTATATATTAGAAGAGGACCAAAAGAATACAAAGTGTATACTTCAGAGAGCTTGGGAAACTATTAGCCAACTCAAAGAAAGAAAATAAGGTAAGAAGACAGAGAGGTTTAGTTTCAGAGGTTCAGAGCTGTTTGACAGTAGTTCAGGAGAATCACTGAAGTGTTATCTAATAGGAGGATCTAAAGAGAGAGACACTGGGGGGATTTTCTGTGGTGGTCCTAAAAGGCTTTGAAGAGTTGACCAAGGGCTGAGGCCAGATATGACAAAGAGTGGATAGAGAAATAAACCCCAGCAGACGAGAGAGATGATTTAGGCAGCTGACCTGGGAAGACAGGGCTGAGCTGAGACCTATAAAACAGCTGACTTGTTACATTCGTTAATTCATCCCATTTGGTTTGTGACCAGAAAGAATTAAGTTCACGAACCAAGGTGCCACCGTAATACGAACTTACGAGACTTTATTCCCGTGACTTATTTGCTTTCCTAGGATCTGCTGGCAGGTCGGAAGGCTGCTGCTGGTGCTCTCATCATTGGGGTGGGGGCTAATCTTAAGATGAGTGTGGGGCTTCGGTGTATCCTACTATGGAGAACAGAAAGACGAGTCCTTATGACAGTGGGCAAACAGAAAATTTGTGGGCCGCCTTGTTGGGTAGCTCATCATTTTGGAAATTGCTCCAGACCTGGCTGTTTGAGTGTTCTGTTCTCCCTGCCTTAAGTTCTGTTCATACTGCTTGCAAGAACCTTTTTTCTTTGGACTCTGTAGTGTGCAAGCAAAGCTGGGGAGCCTCAGTGAAAGAAGCAAATGGAAACCGGAGGGATAGCACAGACTGATGGGAATGACTGGGTCAAGTGCAGGCTCTGCTAAATTATGTGCAGCTGAATAGGACCCCAGTAAAAATCCTTTCCCCTGAATCCTGGCTTCTCACTGACCCAATGGGTTGCTTGTTATTTGCAGCCAGTCCCAGTACCAGTTTGTACTATCCAAGCAAGATGAGCAGTGCTTTCTCCCTAATACCCCTGCCTGATACCATCACGCCAGGTGTTCAGCGTGAACACTAAAGGTCTTCAAAGCATGTCTCACTCCCTATTTCTTCTCATGATGTATTCAATACATAGTGGAGGTGTTTGCGGGTCTTTGACTTTGCTGCCATCAGTGGCACTGATCAAGTTCCAACACTCAGCTTTACTCGAACTCTAGTTTTCTGTCTTTATTCTTTTGCCATGTGCTATAGAGGCTCATAGAGGGTCAGGACCCATGGCAGAGGTTCTGGCAACATCCCCATCTCCATTCTGTATACAAAAGTCTTAATGAAAGATAAAACCTTAGTGTTGCCTTTGACCCTATTCTCACAAGAGTGAGAAAATCCCATTACTGACCTTATAATATGTTCTTTCAAGCATAAAACAGTAAGTTCTGCACACCCAGATTCATACAGTGAAGAGCAGTTCTTGTCATGAGCCAGCTGATGCTCTCCTTCCTGCTGAGCACCCCCTATTGTGCATTTCACTCTGTTCAACTGCCCTGGCCTAGTGGTAGTTCTTCCACATCAGGACACCCTGCAGCAGCTCTACTGGGCACTGGGAAATCTTTTTTACCTTTTCCCAGCCAGAGCCACCAATAACATCCCCAACATGGCACCACATTTTAAGTCAGTCAGCCCCTTGAGCTGTCCCAATGAGATTTAATCTCTTTACCCCAAAATTCCTTCCTCTTTCTAGATATTCCTGCGGTTTTACCTGCTGCAAAAAGATCCTAATCATACTCAAACCCTACCTTGCTTGCCCTCTCTTGGAGACAGCAAGAGCTATCTAAAACAGAGTTTGCTAAAAACACAGCGGTCCCCTTCACCCAACATGGACCATGTCCAGGAGCTATAACACAAATCAGGTAAAACACAAAGTCAAATTTCCCCATATCACATGTTGTTGAACAGTGTGCTAACGCATTGCTTTGGCACTCATGTATTTCTCAATCCTTCATATTGTGTGGCTAAGAACATGATCTCATGAGCCAAACAGATCTATTTTGAAATCTGTTCCTTTGCTTATGAGCAATGTGGACTTGGGGACATGACATGGCCTTTCTTTGCCTAATTATGCAGCTGCGAAAATAGAGATAGAGACCTCACTGGTTTTATGGGGGAACTGATTAAATAATATATGCTGAGTTCTACACACAGTGCCTGAAAGCAAGGCACATCAGCTATTCTCAAGGGACAGCAGCCATTATCATCAGTTTCATCAGTGGAATTTTGTACTGCTCCAGAAACAGGAAGTGACTTCGCCAGGGTCATAGCACTGTTTGCTGCCACAGCTTAATTCAAGTTTTAAATCGAAGGGCCATTTTGTTCCTTGAAAGGACAGTAATTATGGTTCTTAAAAGCCTTCTACATTCTTTAAGCAAGAGTCTCAGTGTAGGCATCTGAAATCCTCCAAGTTGGGACATTAACCCTTGTTTCTCAGATTCACAAGAAATTATTTGTTGCTGGAAATTCTGAACTGATCCCATGGAAAAAAATAGAGATTTTATTCTGTTTCATCTGAATCAGATACAGGGTGGGCACAAATTTCCTGGTATGGTACCCTACTTCATGAAGATCCTCAGGAGCATTCTGTGATACAATAACTAAGCACACAGACCCTGAACCCAGTCTGCTAGGGTTCAAGTCCTGGTTTATCAGCTTACCAACTGTATCAGCATGGTAAAGTTTCTTAATATTTGAATATTCATTTTGATATCTGCAAAATAAGGATAAAATTATATCCATGGTACCTTGTGGAATTTTAAGAATTAAACAACCTCACAGAAGAAAGAATTCAGGAAAATATCTATAAACAATAACTATATTCCAGTCTCTGTGAACACATTTGCCTTTTCTAAATATCACAGATATTTCAAATTCCTTCAAGAAAAAAGCAATAGTACAGAAATTAATAAGAAATGAAAACAATTTTCAAGATTAAACTGAGGGCATTCTTGAGGTTGTGATGGATCAGATATATTAGATATCTTCTCTTGTATTTGGACATATCAGACTCAGGATACCAAGGTTCTTTGGCAAAGCAGTTACTCTGTTTCTTGGTTGTATGAAATAGACTTTGGTTTATGAGGTGTATTTCTTACACAGATTCTTCCTCAAATATATTAGTATCTTGACCAAGAAACTCATACTTGACCTAATAAATCCCATTGGATTAGAGATAAAATTCCTATGAAACACATTTGAACCTCAAAGTAAGAGTCAATGTTCAACATGAATGGTCCTCATCCAGTGAATCCTAAACTCTCAGTCCAGATCCTCAGGCAGTGGAACAAAGAGCTTAGGGCTGATGGCCCAGAAAGAGGTGCCTTTCAGAATTTCATGTTTATATTTAAGATTAGAGAGATGAAGGGGTATATGGTCTCAAAGATCTGGTGTCCAGTAGTTTTGTTCTCAGGTTAAGCTCTGTGCTCTCACCTACCTGCCACAGTGCAAAGCCTAGACGCAGAGGAACCTCTACCTTCCTTCCCTTTCTATCAGAGAAATATGCTCATATCTGTCCCAATCTGGAAAAAAAAAAAACGATTGATCTCCTCACCGTGACTAATTGGTCTGTTAGTTTTTGCAGCTTCTTTGTGCCTCCAGGAATTTACTCCAGGGCTGTAGTAAGGGTCTCCACTAGCCCCAAGATTTGTGGCTCTGTAGAACGTCCCTAAAGAAATGAAAGAGAATCCACATCAATCCCAGGTTCTGAGGATACCCTTCCTAAACACTCTCCTTGTAAAGTCAACCACCTTGGTATTGCCGGGGGCAACTCCTGTTCTATATCTATAAAAAGTAGCTGTGGGGACACACGTACAATTTATGAAGAGTCTTTCTTACTGTGGGATGGGGAATTTTGAAAGGAGGGAATTGAATGAAGAGGAAACTTTCTTATGTTATAGGGAAAGAGCCTGGGCTATAGGAGGGCTGAACTCAGATTAAACACAAAGATTAACCTACTTGCGCAACCAAAAATACTTTTGGTCTTGTGAAGATACAACCCTCAAGCACCACAAAGCATCATTTCACCCAGGAGTCTCACAGCGGGCTGTGGGCAAGAGCTCCACACTAGGAGCAAAGAGAAAAAGGAGCGAGGGCTTCCCAGAAGGGCTGGCAAAGAAAAGCCTGGTGAAAAACAAAGGGGTGACTGGCCGGGAAAGCAGAGGCGTGACTGGTGACGGGGCCTAGAACTCGGGAAGGAAGAACTTGGGAGTCTGGGGGACTGTGGGGTCAGCGGGGTAGCTGGGAAGAGGCCGCTCGGCTCCCGGAAACACAGCCCCAGGCCCCGGCCCCGGAGAGGAGAGGCGCCCGTCCAGTGTGGGCCTCAGAGCCGGAACCGCCCAGCGCTGCAGCGGGCACTGGCCTCCCGGGCGGGGGGAGGCTCCACGCCCCGGCCCGGCTCCGGCCCCTCGGCGCTCGCCTGCTCTGCTCCCTGCCGTCCTGGGTACGCGGAGGAAGGAGGCGGAGAGAGAAGGTGCGTCAGGCAGTGGCGCATGAGAGACCGCTCCAGCCCGCCATCTTGACGGCCCCCTTCCGCCGCCTCACGCGTGCCTGTGCCGGGGCGGGGTCTCCAGACGGATCTCAGGG
>PVIC010038611.1:0-17520 GCA_004025085.1 Thryonomys swinderianus
CACAAGGACCTGAGTTCGATCCCCGGTTACCACATATAATGCTGGGCGTGGTGGCTCACGCCTGTAATCCCAGCACTCGGGAGGCAGAGACGGGAGGATTGCTGAGTTCGCGGCGGCTTGCCTGGGCACCATAGTGAGCTCAGAGCCAGCCTGAACTACAAAGCAAGACCCTGTCTCCAAAAAGCAAAAAAAAAAAAAATAGCAAGGAACCACAAAAAAATCAATCCAACAGCTGCTAGATGATGCAACAAACAATAACAGAGATTGATTGGAGTCTATTAAAAATCAGGAGATAGCTCAGATGACATTTTTTTAAAAATCTGTTCACAGAAATAATGGCAGAAAAGTAACCAAGCAGGGAAAAAAAATTTGACATGTAACAGATAAGTGAGGCATATATCCTATTAGTCATGATCAAAAAAACTACCTCAAGGCATATGATAGTCAAGATTCCAGAAATTCAACACAAGAACAGAATACTAAAATCTGTTAGAGAAAAGAAACAAATCACCTATAAAGGAAAAATCGACAAAATCACAGCAGACTTCTCAACATGAGACCTCAAGCCAAGCTAAGCCTGGGAAAAAGTATTTCAAGCCCTGAAAGAAAACAAATTGCAACTCAGATTTATGTACCCCACAAGACTATCTTTCAAATTTGATGGAGAAGGGCCAGAGATTTAGCTCAGTGGTTCTGGCGCCTGCCTCATAAGCACAAGGTCCTGACTTCAGTCCTGGTAACCACATACAACAATGCTGGGCATGGCAACTCATGGCCACCAGCAATCAATACCACATACCACAGTGCCGGGCATGGTGGCTCACACCTGTAATCCCAGCACTCGGGAGGCAGAGGCAGGAGGATTACTGACTTCAAGGCTTGCCTGGGCTACATAGTGAGCTCAGGGCCTGCCTGGACTACAAAGCGAGACCCTGTCTCAAGAAAAAAAAAATTGATGGATAAATTAGATAATTCCATGATAAAGCGCATCTGAGGAAATTCATGAATACCAAACCAGCACTACAAAATGTTCTGAAGGACATTCTAGAAAGTGATAACAAAGACTACAACTCCATGGACCCCAACAGAATGTGAGTCCACCAGGCAAGAAAGCAATTAAAAGGAGTTGGAGGGATGGGGGGATGGATCAACAGCAGAAAACTAATATAACAAGGGTAAGTCAACACATATCAATTAACCATCAATGTAAAAGCTCTTAATTCACCAATCAAAAGAAAAAAATGGAGTCGCAGGCTTCTCAGAAATGCAGACATCACAAGTCACCTAAGTGCCAAGGCAGCAGCATGGGGCCTGGCACAGCAGCAGTGCAGCCTGGGCTTTGGGCCCCCTTCAGTTACCGGAAGCAGGCGGCACCAGTGCAGGAGCCACAGCAACAGAGGCAGAAAGTCCAGCGCCTCTCTCTTCTCAGCCTGATACAGGGGAAGACTGGTGGTTTGGAGCACTGGATTTGACAAAACTTTTAAAGTTTCATTTTATAAAATATAAATTACTCAATATCTAAGTCCAAATTAGGTATGGAAGATCAGTATTAACATTGAAGTTTTGTTTTTTATGTTTGTTTCAATGTTCAAATTCAGATAAAACTTTTTTTTTTTGAGACAGGGTCTTGCTTTGTAATTCCAACTGGTCCTGAGCTCACTATGCAGCCCAGGCTGAACCTCAAACTCACAGCAATCCTCCTCCCTCTGCCTCCCAAATGCTGGGATGACAGGTGTGAGCCACCAAGCCCAGCACCATGGTATGTGGTACTGATTGCTGGTGGGCGTGAGTCACCACGCCCAGTATTGTTGTGTGTGGTTACCTGGGATCAAACTCAGGACCTTGTACTTACTAGGCAGATGCTGGAACCACTGAGCTAAATACCCGGCTCCCAGATAAAACATTTATTTGTCAACATGCTTTTACAAAAGTAAATCTTAAAGTATAAAAAAAAAGAAAAGGGAAAAAGAGGCAGAATGAATCAAGAAGCAAGATCTACCAATATGCTGCATACTGCATGTACATTTAGTTGAAAGTCAAATGATGGAAAACAATACTCCATTTGACAGTAAACTAAAAATGTGAATTGCCTGCTAAGACTGATTAAGAGAGACAAAGAACTTTACATCCTTGTAAAGGGACCAATCCAAGAGAAAGAGATAAATCATAAATATATGTGTACTCAATACTAGTGCACCCAATAGTAGTGCACCAAGACAACTGTAATGGATGAGGAAAATCCAGTAAGCACTAATACAGTTGTAATGGGAGACCTCAGTACCCCACTGTCACAAATAGATCACCTAGACCAAAAAAATCAACAATGAAATATCAGAACTGGACCAAACCTTTGAACAAACGGACTTAGTAGATAGCTACAGGGTATTCTACCCAACAATATCAGAATATACATTCTTCTCAGCTGTACATGGGACGTTCTCCAAAGTAGACCACATACCAGCTCATAAAATATGCTTAAGTAAATGCAAAGGAAGTGAAATTATCCACACATATTATCTTCTATGAGGCTAGAAATCACTGGCAAAAGAACCATAAGAACTCCATGAACACGTGGATGTTAAATAACACCCTCATGAATAACCAATGGGTCACAGATGAAATTTAAAAAACATTAGAAAGTCCTACAACTTAATGGTAACGTCAATATACTAGAACTTGTGGGATACAATGAAAGCAGTCCTATGAGAAAAAATTTATAGTGGTGAATCCCCATATCAGAATAACAGAACTAACTCATATAAACAACCTAATGTTGAATCTCAGTCTTCTAGGACAATAAAGAGCAAGCCAAGCTCATAGTAGGGAAGAAATTATAAAGATCTCAGCAGAAATGCCCATGGCCTACAAGTATCCACAACTGACAAGTTGTACTGTATTGCCCAATCACATTGTCATGCTCTGGTCTCATGCTTCAAACCTGTCTGACAAAAATGGGTACATATCTGAACAGGATGTTCTTCCTAATAGAATGGGAAGACATCAAGGACATAAAACTGGCAGTTCCAGTTTACAAGTGCTATCTTAAGGGGAGGTCCTTGTTAATGAGACTGGAGTACTTGAAGTCCACTCCAAATCTCCCTTCTTCTGTAGACCATATTAACTGGACACTGCCAGTACTTGTATCTTTTTGAGAAGTCAATGACTTGTCCTTTCCACTTTCAATTTTCAATTCTCAAAACAAGTTTAACATAATCTATCAGTTTAAATTCTAATCTTAATTACCTCAGTAATATATGACTTCTTCAAAGTGACTTTTTCTATCTCTGTTGGAGCATGAGTCAACTTTTAAAACTTAGCCCTCAGAAGATAATCCTATGTTCAAGTCCTTAGGCGGGAACCTCCTACTCTCTACATAGTAAAAGCTCTGTCTTAGTTACTTTCCTCATTGCTGAGATGAAATACTTGATAACTACAAGTTAAAAGAGGCAAGATTTGGCTCACAGTTTGTAGAGGTTTCAGTTTGTGGTTGGCTGGCTCCTGTGTAGGGTAGCATAGCAGAAAGGTATCATGGAGGAGGAACAGTTCATGGCACATAGGCAGAGGCAGAGAGCACAGAATCTTCCTTTCCCTTTTTATTCTATTCCAGCTGCAAGCCTATTGGTTGATGCCACACACACCCAGAGTGGGCCTATCATTATCCACACCCAGAACTACAGTGAACCAATCACTGGACTAGTCCAGTTATCACACCCTTAACCCAGTATTGCACACTCATGACCCATTCACCTTGCAAGAGCCCCACCTACTAGTACATGAGGTTTTAGGGAATATATCTACATATAAACCATAACTAGCACATACCATCCTGACTCTCCCTCAATTTTTCTCTATGTGAAAAAATGTATTAGGACAGCAGCAAGCCTGCAAACAGCATGAATTATACACTGTGGTTTCAAGTGAATCATCCGAGATTATTCACAGAGGCATGAAGCTCCAAATTGAGAAATAAAGAGGAAGCAAGTCCCTGGAAAGAGGGCTTCAACTAGACACAGTTTTTGTCATCTTGTTGCTAATTGCCACCTTGCTCACCAGGTGACCCTGGCACACATTCAGTAAGCCTTATAGGATAAGCAAATTGTTAAGATAGTTAGCCAAGCTCTTTGCCTTTCAAGCTGACTGGCAACTGACACCACTCTGTTTCTTACCTGAAGCTTGACATGTTAATAGTTTTTAAAGAACTATTCCAGTGTCTTGTGGCCCACTTTTGTTCAGTTTACCATATAAACCCTTTCTTTCTGTGTTGGGATACAGGAATTCTCCTGTCTTGCTGCCATCCAAGACATACTTCTGTCCATAAACCCTAACAAATTGGATGCCTGCCTCTTTTTGGAAGTCTCTCAATCTCTTTCACATTTAGCACCTTGTTCTCATATGGTAGGTTTTTTCAAAAGACCTTCCTTCCAAAGGCTTTTTAATGGGGGAAGAGGCTTTCTATACCCACCACCACCTCCCCTGCCACTGCAATCTAGAGGAAGGAGTGATTGTGAGGGGGTACAAGGGAGGAAATATCAAGAGTCAAGAAGCATAAAAGGGAACTTTTTTGGTAGATCTTGACATGTAAGGGGAAGGAAGATATATAAAAACACAAAGATTGGTAACTGTTTTGAACTGGAAATTTTGGGGAGAAAAAAAAACTATTGGCATAATCACACGAGGAGACAAAGAATGGCCTGTAGTTCATTCTTCCAGTTCTTGGAAGTAGAAGCTAGTGGAACACCCCATAGGACACCACAACACCAGGTGAGTAGGAACAAGAATCTCAGAGGCTCCCATAACTCCATGTAAAGTGCTCACTGTACCAAAAAAACAAGAGCCATGCACCTGCTAAATATAGACCTTACTGTGGACTTGATTCAGTGCTTCTTCTCCACAACTTAGTTTACTTTTGTTCTCAGGCTATTCTGTCACATGACAAAGTGGTTGCAACAAAGCATCATTTCCTCATGCAACATTTCCCAAAGGATGGTAGAGAAGGAAAGGAAATCTTCCCCAAATTTCTTTGGAAGAAAAATTTTCTAGAAGCTTTCCATGAACTTGGTATTGTTTCTCACTGAGAACAGTTACATCACATACTCTTTCCTAAAGAGAACATTATAGGGAGAGTACAAAGAACATGATTAACTTCAGCATGAGCTGCATTTCACTAATAAGATTCTAAGTTACCTTCTACTTGTCAGTATTACATTTCAATAACTGTTCCGTTCACTGAACATTTCCTATTTTCCAGGCGTTGTCTTAGGTGTCCTTATTATTCTGGCCACCACCGAGCAAGTAGATACCATTCCCAACTCACAAGTGAGGGAGTTAAGTAATTTGTCCAGGATACACGGATTTTGCTACAGATACCATGGGAAGAGACCACCATATGGAGGTGTTAAGACTCTTGGAGTTAAGTAATTTGTTCAGGATACACGGCTTTTGCTACAGATACCATGGGAAGAGACCACCATATGGAGGGGCCACATGAAGAAGGAGAGACCCCGAGACAACAGAAAAAGAGAAAGCCCAGTCATCCCATCCTACTGTGGAGGTCAGCCTTCTTATCAGTATGCCAGACATGGGAATCACACCAGTGTGAATTTTTCTCTTCCTAGCTGCCATCGAAACGCTCCATGTTAAAGAATCACAGGTAAGAATGAAGTGAGAGGGCCGGAGGGTTAGCTCAGTGGTTCCAGTGCCTGCCTCGCAAGCGCAAGGTCCTGAGTTCAATCCCCGGAAATCACATACAATGCTGGGTGTGGAGACACGCCCACCAGCAATCAACACCGCATACCACAATGCCGGGCGTGGTGGCTCACGCCTGTAATCCCAGCACTCGGGAGGCAGGGACAGGAGGATTGCTGAGTTCGGGGCGGCTTGCCTGGGCACCACAGTGAGCTCAGGGCCAGCCTGAACTACAAAGCGAGACCCTGTCTCCAAAAAAAGCAAAAAAAAAAAAAAAAAAAGAATGAATGAAGTGAGAACTACCATGCTAAGCATTAGCTAACCCAGAAAACTGTGGGAAGTAATATATTAGTGTTGTTTTAAACCACTAAGTTTTGGGATGGTATGCCACCCCAATAGCAGTACATATCTAAAACAAAATGAATTAATTAATTAATAAAATTGTATGCCTAGTGCCTTCTACATGCTAAGGTCCTACTGCTTTCTCAACCTCGAAAATGCTTAATTCTCTAAACTTATTGACCACACAATTTTCTTAGTTACTGTCGCATTGCTGAAATATAATACCAGACACCCACAACTTAAAAGAGGGTTTATTTTGGTTCACAGTTTGTAGAGATTTCAATCCACTGGCTGGCTCCAAGGCCAGGTGGCATGGCAAAGGAGCATGGCAGAGGAGAATTGCTCATGGTGTGGCAGGCAGGCAGCAGAGAGAAATCAAGGGAGGAGAGAAGGAGAGATATCCTTCTAGGCCACCCACTCAGTGACACACCTCCTATGAGGCTTCACCTCCCAAGAGGACATTTATCTATAAACTTATCAATGGACTAATCCAACCACCTCCCCAAAGCACATGAGGCTTTAGGGGGGCATCTAACTATAAACCATAACAATATTCAATCCATCTTGTTCCCCAGACTCCATCTGACCTATCCCTGCTCTGTACCCCCACAGTTCAAGATACATGTAATTACCACAGCTCTCATCACAGTGTACTGCAATGGCCTGTTTGTCCCATTCCCACCTATCCTTCTTTGAAATGGTGCCTGAACTTTTAGAGGTCAGAGATCATCTCGGTGTTCACATGACTAGGCCCATCTGCTCCATAACAATTCAAACGGCTGAAAGAATGAATGAATAATGAGTCAATAAACAAATGAAATAGATGTGTGTCTACTGGAGGATGAGGCATGCTTTTCAAGAAATGAAATGTGCCAGTGTCACAAGTGGCAGATAACTGGCAAATTAACATTAAACAAAGAACATCTACCCATAAGTTATTGTGATTTCCACCCTCAAGGATAAATGTAGAATCCAAAGATAGCAAGATGTGATGTCCTATATAGGACATAATGTTAGTTGGAGGTGGCATGATATACATAGGGAGTAGGACAGTATTGTGGACATCTAATATTTATAGTCTCTGCTTCTTCTGAAAATGTTAAGCTGTCTACAGATTCAAAAAGTTATGATACTTAAGTTTATAAGAAAACAACTACCAATGTACCACATCCTGGAGCACTCAAATAGATCAGGAACTCCTATCTTTTTCTTGGTTGTGTTGACCACGCTATTGGGCCAGCCTAAGTAGCAGTCTGAGGCCTGATTTTTCACAGTGCTTTTTTCCCCCCTCCTTCCCTTCCTTATTCAATCTCTTTCTCTCTTTCTCTATCTCTCTCTTTCTCTCCCCTACTGGGCATGTATAACAGGGGTGCTCTGCTACTGAGTTACATTCAAGCCCTTTTGTTGTTATTATCATCATTCTTATAAATAGGGTCTCTCTAAACTGCCCAAACTGTCCTCAGACTTGTGATTCTCCTGCCTCAACCTGCAAAGTAGCTGTGCTTATAGGTGTGCACCATTGTGTCTAGCTATCAAATATTCTTAATCCCAAAATGTTCATACTTTACTCTTTCCTACCCTTCCAACATCTGTATGTTTTTTTGTTTGTTTGTTTGTTTTTGAGACAGGGTCTCGCTTTGTAGTTCAGGCTGGCCCTGAGCTCACTATGTAGCCCAGGCAAGCCTCGAACTCAGCAATCCTCCTGTCTCTGCCTCCCGAGTGCTGGGATGACAGGCGCGAGCCACCATGCCCGGCCATCTGTATGTTTTTTAACATGAATTTATTTCCATTTCCATCCCTCTTCTACCCAGGACATAAGTGTGTGAGATGTGCACTTACATGAATGTAAGTTAAAGAACTCGCTCAGCAGAGGAGGTGGGCAGAAGACACGGCTGCAGGTGACTAACTCTGCTAATCAAAATCATAGAGGGGGAAAATGGACCAATCTGCATAAAAACTATAATTTGGGAGGAACATAGGGTCATAGTAGCCTTGGAAATCTTGAAGGATGACAAATATATCTGATTCTCTTCTATTTGATTTTCTCTGATTCTCTTCTTTCTGCGTTACTTTGCGCTTATGAAAATAGTTAAAAATAAAAGGATGAAATAGCAAGTACTGGTGAAAACATGGAGCAATGGGAACTCTTACGTTAATAAGTTAAGTTAATAAAATCACTTTAGAAAAGTTTCTAGCAGTATCTACTTATGTACCTGCCCCATGACTCAAAAAATTACAGTTCAGTAAAATCCAGTTAAGTGAATATGTTCACCAGAATACATGTATAAGGATACTCATAGCAGACCCCAAATCAGATGTTACATCAACAGTAGAATGGATAAATTTATTTTTTAAACTTTACATTTATTTTATTTTTTATTAGTATATGTTTGCAGCATGTGATGATTACTTTCACCATGGGGAGTTAGTATGTGTGAATAATGTATTTTAATTATTTTTACTTCCCCTCCTCCCTTTATCTCTAGTCCCTTTCACATTTGTAAATATCTGTTTCCTCTATTATCTTTTGCTCTATAGATTACTTACCTAAGTGAAACCAGGCAATATTTAAGCTTGTATGTCTGATGAACTTCACTTAACGTTGTTACCTCAAAGCGCATCCACTTTCCTACAAATGTCCCAAATTTCTTTCTTTGTGGCACAGTAGTACCCCATTGTGTGCAAATTCCACATTTCCTTTGACCATTCATCTGTTGATGAAGCCGAGGATTTAGCTCAGTGGTTCTGGCACCTGCCACTGTAGGGCAAGATCACAAATTTGATCCTCGTATCAAAATAAAACAAAATAAAAACAAAGACCAAAAAAGCTGAACATCTGTTGATGGATACATAGGCCACTTCCAAGACTCCAAGGTTTTATAGGCCCTTCCATATGGTCTCAGGTAAGGAGAGAAGTTTGGAGTCCAGTCACACTTGGCTTAACACTCTCTCAGGCCACGTGTTGGCAGAAATTAACACCTAGGAACCTCCTCATTGATCATCACAAGACTGCCTGATTGTTCAGCACTGTCTTCTTTTCATTGTAATTGACCAAGCAAGCCCATTGCCCACATGCATTTGATTTTATCAATACATATTTAATGAGCTCCTATTGTGTGCTAATCCCTGGCTGAAGCAGGAGATGCAGGGGCATTAATTTTGATAACTTATATACAGGGAGAGTACCAACACCATGTAGAGGCTGCAATATGACAGGCAACCAAGTTACCTCTCATTGATTGTGCCAAAGAACATAATCACAGTAGTGTGGGATGAAATGAGTTTGGGATTCTTCCAAATACTCTAAAGGGGAAAATGATTTAATAATTGTAAAAGAAGTGTTAGACTTTCCAACATACCATCAATGTGGTTAGATAAACTGTAAGATACAAGGCATCACTGTTTTATAATCTCAAGGAATGAGGTACTAATAACACCCTTAAGTATCCTTGCCCACCTCTTATGTTTCCTGGTTTGCTTGTAGTATCAGTGGGAGGGAGCATTTTGGATTGTCTGCTAGGCAACCCAGTTTGGGCTGGAATAGGTAGTGAGGATTTTGTTTCTATAAAACACAATATCCTTTCCAACTTAGAATAGAGTTAAAGCTATGGCAGTCTTTCCATCAATGAGACTAAATATAAAACTCACCCTACAGTGGCCGTAACACAGAGAGAGCAGCAGAAAGAGACAGAAGGCTCAAGGGCTACACTGGTATAAAGGTTATTGCAAATCGAAGTGTCCAACCCTCCCACCAGCACAGTGGATGTGAATTCTCTTATTAAGCATCTTAGAACTATAAACAGGAAGTTGTCTGCAGTGTTTACGGGAAGCTAAGACTTCAAGTGAGTGACTGTCAAAGAAAGGAATGGCAAGTGGTGTAAAGAACTTGGATGATTGCCCACAGCTGGGGAAAAATAAAATCTCTAAATCATACAAAAAGTATAGGAAGCAGGTATATATCTTCAGGCTTCAATTCATTTTTACAGAAGAATGTTAAATCCTACTGTACAACTTGGCCTTTCAAAGAATAGTCCTTATTTTATCAGGACAATATTGGTGCTATTTTGTTGGTTATGTTAGTTTTCTATTGCTGCGTAACAAATGACAGAAACTTAAGTTACTTACAACAATACCCATCTATGAGCTTGGAATGGAAGTCAGAAGCCTAGGAACAGGTGACTGGTGGATTCTCTGCTTAGGATCTTACAAGGCTGAAATCAAGATATCGGCTACATTATATTCCCTTCTGGAAGCTCTATGGAAGAATCTTCCCTGAGCTCATTCCTCTTGCCTGATTCAGCTTCTTCTGGTTGTGAGTGATGGTCCTGTTTGCTTGTTATTTTTCTGCTGGGGCTGCTTTCAGATCCTGTAGGTCACCTACATTCCTTTCAATATGGGGCCCTTCATCTTTGCAACCAACGGTGGCATGTTGAATCCTTTTTGTGCTTGGAAACCCTCTGACTGCCCTGCTTTTAACCTTGAGACCTAGATTTAAAAAGCTCCTGTAATTAAGTTACTCCCACACAGATAATCTCACTACCTTAAAGTTAACTGATTTATAACCATAATTATATCCTTGAAATATCTTCATTGCAACATCTAGATTATTATTTGGGAGTTGTGTTAGACCATGGCAGGGAATTTGGAGGATCATCTTAGATGTTTTTCTAACTCAGTGGTTTTCAGTTTTAAAATTCACCATAAATTCTAGTCCCATAGTTCTCAACTGGGATAGGGTGAGGTGATTTTGAGTCCACCCACACACAATTCTAGGAACATTTGGAAATATCTAGAGATATGTTTGGATGTCATCTAGAGGCCAGAGGCCAGAGGTCCTGTCAATCCACCTACAATGTATTCAACAGCTCCCACAAGGAGTATCCAGCTCAATGTCTCAGGAGCACAGAATTGAGAAATTCTGTCTTAAAGAATGAAGATAATTATTATAGGCACCAACTTCAGCCATGTAAATGTACAAACATAGTAGATGTTGCAGAAGGTAGAAGATGGAAGGATGAGAAGAAAAGGAAGGGAGGCTGTGTTAGCTACATCTTACACAAAGAGACAGCTGAAATAGTAATATTCAAACTTACAAATAATGGTAATGAACCTATCAAACACTAGAATAAGAAGGAATAAGAGAAAAGAAGTAGGGAGTAATAAAGAAGCATTTGATATTACCTAAAATTGATAAACAAAAGGTAGTTTATCCATTTCACTTCAAATTATGGGAATGACCACCAAAAGAACTAGAACTTTCAAAAAGAGGTAAAGGAAGGTTTTCAAGAAGTAAATCCAGAATAAACAAAAGAGGATGGAAAGATGTTATTTTCTGTTATAAATTCTGTGTACCATTCATTTTGTTCTCTTATTCTTTTGTTTTTCCTACCACAGCACTAAAATAAATTTTTTTTTTTTTTTTGAGACAGGGTCTCGCTTTGTAGTTCAGGCTGGCCCTGAGCTCACTATGGTGCCCAGGCAAGCCGCCGCGAACTCAGCAATCCTCTTGTCTCTGCCTCCCAAGTGCTGGGATTACAGGCGTGAGCCACCACACCCGGCACTGTGGTATGCAGTGTTGATTGTTGGTGGGCGTGAGTCTCCATGCCCAGCATTGTATGTGGTCACCGGGGATCGAACTCAGGACCTTGCGCTTGCGAGGCAGGCGCCAGAACCACTGAGCTAACCCTCCGGTCCTAAAATAATTTTTATAAAACACATATACTAGTCTTTAAGGTTAAATTTCTTTAAGAATCTGGTCTCTTAGACGCAAAATCCTCAAAGTTTCAATTAATTGGATTACAAAAAAATCGGGTTCCTACTGCTATAACAAATGGCGATAACTAAACAAGAAGTCTATTTTGGCTTAGAATTTGGGAGGTTTCAGTCCATGGTTAGCAGCTGAATGCATTGGGCCTATGGCAAGATAGCACATTTTGGTAGGAGTATGTGGTGCCAGAGGCTGCTCACCTGATGGTGGCAGGAAGCAAAAAAAGAGAGGAAGAGGCAAGTGTCCCAATGACATCTTCAAGAAAAGATCCCATTTATCTAACTTCCTTCCACTAGGGCCACTGACTAAATGTGTCACCAGCAAGCCTTCAACATATGTCACACTTAGCCAAACACAGAAATCAGTTTTTAAAATAAATCATATGAACTAACATCATTTGTAGCTACCCCCAAATTGTGTAGCAGCATGGATCTGGACTAAAAAGAGACACCAAGTGCCGGGCGTGGTGGCTCACGCCTGTAATCCCAGCACTCGGGAGGCAGAGAGAGGAGGATTGCTGAGTTCAAGGCTTGCCTGGGCTACATAGTGAGCTCAGAGCTAGCCTGAACTACAAAGCGAGAACCTGTCTCAAAAAAAAAAAAAAAGAATGTAGTCAAAAGAGACACCAAATGAAAATAATTTAAATTGTTAGATGAAAGGATTAGAGACCACTGTTTTTATTTTAATTGCTTGAAAATGTTGGTTGTTATGGTTGATGTGATGTTTTAAGTTTCTCTCATGTTATATTAATTTCTTTTACTTAATGTTGCTTTCTTTGGTTTTTATAACTGGCAATATGATGACACTGGATGATAGTAATACAGAATTTAAAAGGAACACTTAAGATCTGTTTTCCTCAGCTAATTTCTTTAACCATACTATTGCTACAAGAAATGATATCAGACCCTGTATATGTGACATAATGGAACTATTATAACTCTCAGACAACTGTTAGTTGTCTGATATGCTGAGTTCATGTTCTTTAAAATCAAAGAAAGAATTCTGGGAACAATGCAGGTTAAGAGTAGGAAATATTTATTGAGGACGAATGATACAGCTCCTAAATGGTAAGAGGGGGCCCAAAAGTAGGTTGCTGAGGACCCCACTTTTCAAGGGAAGGTTGATAGAGCACAATCATATGGGTACAGTGACTGTTACAGCTACGATCAATACATTTGTAAATATAGTCACTCAGGTAATATTGATCCAATAGGGAAGCAAGTCACAGAGTAAGTGCACACAGAAATAACAAAGAACCTTTCAAGAAAGGATGAGTCTGGGAATCCTGGTCACTCACTGGGGTGACTGATATCTATCCAACTTCATTAGACCAGGTTTTACCACTTATCTTAGGCCTGGTCATTCCATATTTTTCTTGAAGCCCACCCTTCAACAGATGCGACTCTAGCTATGGTTGTAATGTGTTTTCATCTTTGCCCTGACTCTCTCAAGGGCCTACCGTCTGACTGCCTATACTCTTCCTACTTAACTTAGCTGTCTATAATATTATCATGTCAGAAACATGATGGGGTTGAGTGGAAAAAAGCTGTATCTTCTCACAAAATTTGTTATCATTCAAAAGAAGAACTTGGTGAGGAATATTTTGCAAACCAATGACAAGTTATACCATTTCTTCCATTCCCTAAACATATGATGCTCCATAAAGCAGGTCAGACAGAACTTGTTTACATCCATGAAAACAGTTATTGCTAATAGCAGTACCAGTGATGCCAGTGGTGGCATGTTTCAATGTTAAAATTCAGCAAGTACCCTCCAGTCCAGGCGGAAGGTCTAGCCTTGGATCTTTCTCTGAGTGCTTCTCCATCACCCCATTTCCTCATCGTACCATTTCAGTGGACTACTGGGAACTGATAGATCTGACCTTTCTCTGCCCCGCCCACAGCTGGCTGGGTCCCAGCATGGCTGACTCCAGAAACAGTGTTTACTCTGCTACGGAACGGCACACCTTTCTCACATTCTAGGTCACAACACACCATTAGCCATTGCGTTGGGCATATGCTTAGCTATTCTCGCTCCCCCCAGTCTCAGAGCTCCTTTCTCCTCAACCCCACCTAAGCCTATTCCACTAACCTATATTTTAAAAACCAGCTCAATAAACTGGACTTGGAATATCCTTTGAAGTTACTTCTGGAGGTCCTGCCTGGAAACCCCCAAATTCATGCTGGCTATGTTCTTTACTGGATCACCACACTGACCTAGAAAAGATGAGCTGAAAAATAGGAAGAGTTCAGAGAGCTGGGTATGAGGGTTGTCACTGCCTCTTACTGTGTGATCTTGGGCAACTTATTAGACCTGTGGGAGTCTCCAGTTTCCTCAATTATAAATAACAGAAAATGTGCAGGATTCTTATTAAGAATAGAGAAATCACATGATACATCAAAGTCAAGGAAGCACATCAGGTAAAGTCCTGTTTGGTGATACTTTAACCTACATTAGGCCTAGACTTTTGGAATATCTCATTATTACCTCCAAGTCATTCTGGCAACACCACTGACTACAACTGGCTGGCGGCATGGCCCAGGACGCTTTACACTCAATAAAGTAACTCCTACTAATGCTGTTTATAACTGGGCAATAAATACAGTCTCAAAACTCCCAAGCCAAAGGAGCAATTTTACAATGAGAATTAGTGCACAGCATGTGGGAAAGAAAGAAGCTAGGAGTTAATGCATTAGCATTCTTATTTAGAAAGAGTATAAAATGATCCCACACAGGAGTAAACTGCACTTATAACTATTCTACTGTGACAACTCATTGCAGGGGCAGAAGGTTCTGGGGACTGAAGGAGTTTATTTTCTCCAGCACTGGAATTTATCAAATGAAACAACAGTTTGGCTACTCAAACTAGATACTTTAAAGTGCTATCAATATTATACTTTCCTACTAGAATACAAACTCTAATGTTTGTGAATGCTAAATAAAACAATAAGAAAAAATCCACACAAGGAGACTTGTACCAAAAATCAAAAACTTGAACTTGATCATAAATAAACAGTCTCACAAATTTCAAAATTTGGAACAGGTGTTTTAAAAGTCCATATTATTGAAGAAGAAATAAAGAGAGGGACTTGATTAGATTGAAAGATTCCAAAAAAATGTAATAGTTGGGCTGGAGAAGTAGCTCAGAGGGAGACAGAAAAGACAGAGGCAGAGAAAGATAAGATGGTGGTGAGACAGAGAGACAGAGAGAGGGGAAGAAGGAGGAAGAGAAGAAGAGGAAGAAGAGGAAAGAAGGGGAAGAGGAAGAAAAGCAGTGACTCCAGATGAGAGACAGTCAGGGCACAATGCAGGGAGGTCTCCCCAAAGATCCGATCTGAGCCCACAGAGGTGCAGAGTAACATGAAGAGAAGGAAAGAATACATAACCTTGAAAGTATTAAAGAAGGCTGGGTTTGTGAAACTGGAGCTGACAATCAACCTCTTAGTGACAGTCAACAAAGGAATTGTGAATATCGTGTTGTCAGCCATTATGAGGACAGAACACCTGACTCAGTGATGATTTCAGAAGTTATTGTTAGTGCAGGTTAGCAAATTCTGAACTCCATCAAAAAAGGAGAAATCACCTTCAGAATTACAAGAACTGATGAAGAGAATGTAGCTGTTGAAGGTAAGAAAAATGAAATATGTACGTCTAGAAGGGCTGCACTTCAATCCTTTCAAGCGGAGGATCACAGGCTGGGAAGTGCCACACCAAAAATTGTTTCTAAAACAAAGACAATTGAAGTTGAAAATAATTTGTCTGCTGTTTCACTGAGCAACTTTGAGTCCAATGCTAATATATAAGATATGGGAAAAGACTTCTACCGAAACTTAACTTTTGTTATAGGTTAAGCCACATCAAAGACTTCATTGAAAAATATTGTGAATCTGAAAGAACTCCTCCCTTTTCCCTGGCAATAACTCTTTTCCTCAAATTGCTAATGAAACACTCTCTGAAAGAAGCAGATTTACAGAATGCTATTCGGAAACTATAAAGGAAAAAAAGAATCCTTGCTCAAAATTCTTTGAGACAGGGTCTCACTGTGTAGTTCAGGCTGGCCCTGAGGTCACTATGTAGCCCAGGCAAGCCTCGAACTCAGCAATCCTTCTGTCTCTGCCTCCCGAGTACTGGGATTACAGGTGTGAGCCTCCAAACCCAGCATTGTGGTATGTGGTTACTAGGGATTGAACTAGGGACCTTGCATTTGCTAGGTAGGTGCTGGAACCATTGACTAAATCCCCAGCCCTCCTTGCCCAAACTTTAAGAGAACTTCCAAGGTATTGGTTTTTGAGACAATGTAGAAATAGCAGAAAAATGAGTTGTTGTTTTTTTAATATTCTATCTTAAAACAAAAGTAAGAGAAAAGAGAAGTCAGTTTGCTGAACTTCTGGTTCAAGTGATATTTAATTCTGTCTTAAGAGAGGATTTGTAGTAATTACAAGTTAAGAGAGTAACATTGATGTGGGCGATTAGGGTGTGGCAAAGCTGGTTGGGGAAGTGGGTGTGACTTGTTAATTACGAGGCCGTGGACAGGACAGTGGGCAGAACAGCTCTCAGAGCCTCCCACACGGACTTCTCAGGAGAACTAGAGCAGGTTTTCAATAGGATGGTGGTGACCTGAGGGCTGGGATTCCAACACTGCCTCTCAGGACTGTATGCAGAAGCGCTGGTGGGGTTCCTGGAGACTTGGACGGTATCAAAGGACGCAGACGCGAGAAGAGCTCGCTCTCCTGGCTCTCCTCCTGAGAGCCCGCCTTGCTTTCTCTAGTGTGTGCTTTAACCTTGCTTTTTCCTCTTTTCCTTGGCCCAGCTTCACTCTGCAGAGCCAGTTTCACTCTCACTCTTCACTTTTTCAAATAAACTTTGCCACTGTTGTTTGTTTTGATTTTTTTCTTGTTTTGTTCAATTCTTCGAGATGAGAAGGACCTGGAATTTAACTTCAAGAGCAAAGGCAAGTAACCCAGAGCCTCATAATTTTCAGTTAGCAAGACACTTTTCGAAGGAGCCACCCAGTAACAATATGACTGCAAGCTATCTTCATCATACTTTTTTTCCAAATGGCTACTCAAAAAGAAAAATACACTTATTTTCAAATACCAATTAATCAATATAAATATATTAAATAACTGCACTATTTGGAATTTTAGTATGGTATAAATTAGAAAAAAATGTTCAGAGCATTACTCAAACATCATTTCCAAATAGCAGGAATTTAAATGTTAGTTATCTCAGAATTTTTAAATAACAATACATTAAAAATTATATATGGTAAGTTAAAGCATTAATTATTTTGTACTTCAGACATAATCAAAAGTCTGGGATGAGCTGCACATGGTAGTGTGCACTACAGTGTGAGTTCAAGATTAGCTTTGACAGTAGTATATAAGTTGTATTTTCACTTGTGAATAAAATTGTGTAGCTCAGAATAACATCAGTACTAATCCGCCTATTCACTTTTCTATACTGTCTAAACTTGAAAAAAAAATTCTCTTCAAAATGTCCATTATCGGGCCGGAGGGTTAGCTCGGTGGTTCCGGCACCTGCCTCGCAAGCATAAGGACCTGAGTTCGATCCCCGGTTACCACATATAATGCTGGGCGTGGTGGCTCACGCCTGTAATCCCAGCACTCGGGAGGCAGAGACAGGAGGATTGCTGAGTTCGTGGTGGCTTGCCTGGGCACCATAGTGAGCTCAGGGCCAGCCTGAACTACAAAGCAAGACCCTGT
>PVIC010038612.1:0-17525 GCA_004025085.1 Thryonomys swinderianus
AAAAAAAAAAAAAAAAAAAACCTCAACCACACCTAGACATTTGCTCTGCTTTCTTTCCTCTTTGGAAGACCTGATGTTTTCCCCAAGAGCACAGAAACCAAGATAAGACTTGGACCTGTGGCTAAAAGCACAAAAAAAGAAACCATATCTAAATCTTTCCTAGACAGCCCAGTCATGCTGACCGTCCAGCTTTGGTCTGGTAAGAAGGATCATTCTGTCTTTCTCCAACACTCCCCTGCAGTGGGTGCCAGAAATAACCCCATTTTAACCTGCAAAATAGCACACCCAAGAGCACTCAGAAAAACACGTCGAAGCCCACCTAAGAACAGAATGAGAAAATGTTTCCTTACATACATTTCTTGCGTCGTCCACAAAAATGCTGCTTTTGCCACCTTCGATGGTGGAATTCTGTCTCTGCACTCTGGGATGCAGGGGGAGTGTGACTTGGGGAGTGACCGGGGTAAGTCCGGCTGGGGCCAGGGTAGCCACCGTACCGCTGGACCTTCTCCTCTGCTGTCCTCTTGTACAGTACATGGGGATGGTGGCCCGCAGGGGTGCTATAGTTGTGCTCCTGGGCCAGCAGCTGAGGTAACGGTGAGATGAGGAATTCATTTTTGTGTGTCCTTATGAGACCTGACTAGAAAGCCAAACACAAAGAACACATTCGTGATTCTGGCTTGATTTCCAGCAGACACACATTAGCTATTTCCTGTGGGCAGGCACTGTGCGAAATAGGAGGTATGATCAAAATGAAACATCAACCTTAAATTTTAAAAATTTTTTGGCAGCAAAAGACACATCCCCATTAACTCCCTTCCAAATACTTCCTCTTGCATTGAACACACTTATCCCACCATCTTTGCCACTTTCTGAAGCAGCCCTGGATGTCCTGTTTCCTGAGTGCTTTTTCCCAGCTAGCTTCATATCCTAAATTTGAAACATTCATAGTAATCTCTTTCAAATTAAAATACAATAGCGTGGGCCGGAGATTTAGCTCAGTGGTTCCGGCACCTGCCTTGCAAGTGCAAGGTCCTGAGTTCGATCCCGGTAACCACATACAATGCTGGGTGTGGAGACTCACGTCCACCAGCAATCAATACCACATACCACAATGCCGGGCATGGTGGCTCACACCTGTAATCCCAGCACTCGGGAGGCAGAGGCAGGAGGATTGCTGAGTTCAAGGCTTGCCTGGGCTACATAGTGAGCTCAGGGCCAGCCTGAACTATAAAGTGAGACCCTGTCTCAAAAAACAAACAAACAAACAAACAAACAAACAAACAAAAAACCCAGCGTGTCCTCCCGGACTTTATTCAGTAGATCTGGTACCGTGTGACTTCTGGATCTTCCCACAGTTAAAATAAAATGAAAGATAAGTATCTTTAATCGACTCAGAACGTCAAGGCAGCCACAATCGCTCAACTAAAGACAGAGGACATTCAGAACTGCTTCCAAAAGTTTCAAGAATGATGGGATAACTGTGCTGTGCGAGGGAGTATTTTAACGGGATTAATGGCAACATGTCTTTTACTGCAGTAACATTTTTTAAATCATTGTTTAGTAAGTCTCGTACTTTACTACTGTCATGTTGTTTTTATCTGTACCGGCACAGGTTGCCATTAGTACCCCCACTTTACAGAGGGCAAACTGAGCCTATTCTCACAGTGGAAGCCAGCATGGACACTTTACTTTCTTAAGCATTGCACTCTACAAAGGGGCTATGGTGTTGGTGATTGAACCCATGGCTTTATATATGGGAAGCACGTACTCTACTATCGAGCTACATGCTCAGCAAGGCTGCCACTCTCAGTGGAGGACTGAGCTATGGGACATCCTGTTTGCCTATGCCTGGCAGTCACTCATTAACACCGGAATAAATAATGAACACAAACACCCCACACTACCAAGGAGTTCATAGCATGGTAATAATAAAGGTTTCCTTCTTGATTTCCTAAGTTCTAAATAAAAGTAGCAATGAGGGTGGCCAAGGAAGAAGTATTATCCCTACTGGGGCGGGGGAGAATCCAATGATCTGCACTATTATAAAGAGAGACACTTGCTCAGTCAAGGAGGAGAGGACACTGGCAAGCCTCCCTGGCATAGTTTCGCCCTCCAACTTCATGGCACAGTACATGATGTGCCTGATGTTACGGCCACAACGTGCCCTTGCCTTTCATCACAGGTGATGTTATCTCCCCTGGCTCCCAGCCCTCCTGCGCAGAGTGTGGTCTTCGGGCCGGCACCGTAGTCTCACTCACTCTGGAGCTTGTTAGACTCTCAGATCTTGGGTCTCACCCTACACCTACTGCATCTGACTGTTGCTTGTGCCCATTAACATCTGAGAAGCATGATATAGGACAGTGATTCTTCAACTTTGTTGAACATCAGCACCATGCGGGTATTTTAAACAGAAGTACATTCACACGCTTCCAAGTAAAATTCTGTACTGTTAAAATCAAAATCCATGTGACTAGCGTATCTACTTTTTTTCTTAACTACCCAGGTGATTATTACAATCTACAAACAAGGCATGGATCAATACATTTGCCCTACTTTCACAAGCAAAGTGGGGAAAATTCTTCCTGCCCTATTTTACAAGGAGAGATAAAATAACCATTGCTGAAGTCTTTTGTACACACTAGACTACAGTAATTTAGATGATTGATGGTGATGACGAGTGACTGAATCAACAAATATTCACAGAGGACCAGCCAGGTGTCAGGCAGCAGTGCACAACTGTGCCAGAGAGACACAGTATGTGGTTTACTGGGAAGACAAGGGCATGCAAGTTCACCAACACAGGGCTAAATGCTGAACAGAGTCTTGGGCAAGCGCAGGTCACCATTTAGAGCAGGGCAAATGATATCTAAGCCAGCCTGTGGGGCAGGCCAGGGGCACAAGTAGCAGTCCAAAAGTCCTTGGGCCTTGACTGAGTCCTATGTTAGGGTTCTGCTCCTTACTCCTACCAGAAAACCTGAACAGATGGGTTTGTCCTGACTTTCTTGCCACCTGCCATGGCTGGTGCTCTCTGGAAGACTATGGTATAGACTGCAGCACTGCTATGTCTGGAGTCTAGGCTCCAAGCTGGATGGTTTCACTCACCACACACATGCTAAACATCGAAAGTCTGGTCTTATTCTGGGTTTTGGAGTTTAAAAAAACCCCAACTATGCAATAAATAAACCAGTTCATAATCATAGAAATTATCAGTAGGCAAATTAAAAAAAAAAAAAACTAAGTAAAACTCACAGCCCTAGAAATCCTGATCACCATATCTTCAGGAGGTTTGGCAGGGGAAACCCCTTCCACAGCTAGCCCAGATCACACCAGCAAAAACTTTCCTCTCTCATTCTGGCACTTTCTACCCTGTGTCCTACACCCCGGATGAGCTCTCCAGTCTGGTCTCCTCACATCAGCCAGGTTTCTGACCCAACACAATTTAAAACTTACCATGTGCTCTGACACTCATCTCTTTTCTTAGCCCCCAAGTTCCCACCCGATCTGCGCCTCCAGATCCTGCTGGTTTTATCTGTCCCCGTCCCTTCTCCTCGTGCCATTCTAAACAGGACACTGCTTTTACTCTTTGAATCTGTTAAGTCTTTCCACACACAGTAGCCTTTCTTTACTCTTCACCAGCAGTTTTCTCTACCAGGCAGCTTGCCTGGCTTTCCGGTGCTCACAGCCTTACCTTCAACACCAGGTCTTTAGGAAAGCGGAGCTCATGGCCCCATTGAAAACTGCTCTTTCTCTTCCCAAGTCTTCTCGTACCACAGACGGCTGGTCCCACCTCTCTCTCTCTGACAAGGAAACAGATAGAATGCTACCCTCACCACTCCCATGACTACAACTTCCAGGTGTACTCTGACACTCTGGCTACAGAGACATCCCAGGTACACGTCACTTATCATCAGCCAATAATTGTTTGCTTCTCAGTTTGCAGACAGTTATCAGATAGAGGGGATCCTGAGGGCTTGCCAGCATCAGAAAGGAACTGGGAGTCAAAAAGCTCAAGGTTGCCGGGCGTGGTGGCTCACGCCTGTAATCCCAGCACTCGGGAGGCAGAGACAGGAGGATTGCTGAGTTCAAGGCTTGCCTGGGCTACATAGTGAGCTCAGAGCCAGCTTGAACTACAAAGCGAGACCCTGTCTCAAAAAAAAAAAAAAAGCTCAAGGTCATGAGACACAGGAACTCATGCAATACTTTCCTAAAACCTCACATCCAAGGACAAGAAATCTGAGTTGGAAGCACAGGCAAAATTCAAGTGCCCCCTTCCCTGAACATGGCCCTCTCCTCCATGTCCCGCCCACCCTCTTCCAAGTTGGTACAGGACAAAAGACATCATGTACAGTCCCCCACACTCCAGAGTGATTAGTTAAAGGAAAAAAGCAATGAATTATCCTTGAAAGCCCTCCAGCTCCAGGAACTTCCTTACTGACTTCAAGGAATAGCAAAGGCTTAAGCCACTTGACCAACCGGTTTGGAAGCTTTCTAACTCTTTCCATTTAATGAAAACTGTAGGCTACTACTATGTGTAGTGATACTTTCTATATTGAAAAAGCAATAAAAGTTTTGATACCATATTGAGACAGTTACATTAGCCACATAAATAGCAGGTAGAATGTTAAGGACAAAGATCTAAAATAATTCTTATAACAAAGTAAGAATTGCATACCACTAGATATTAAGGAAGAAAAATACTCCTTCTCTGATTGAACTGGATGAAAAATACTGAGATCCAACCACACATAAACATATTAAAGGTATAAGCTCATCATATCCAAAAAGGGCCCTCTGCTTATTTATAACTTCCAGTTAAATGGGAAAAGCAAAGTTTAAACAAGTAAACATCACAAGTAAAAGTGAAATATTCCTGTGTATACAGTGTGAAGAAAAAGACTGGGGTAAAGGAGTCAGAGAGTGGTGCTGTCTACTGGGCTCTGTGCAAAAGGGCCAGCTCACAGTGACTGGTCCGATTTATGTGTTCCAATCTTTTCTAATTTTAAAGATAATTTATCACATGATTTAACAAACTTTTTTTAATTGAATTCTTTATTGGTACATTTTATACACATCTCACAATCGCACATAACATTGGGGAATTTGTACCAGTATATGACACAAGTCAATTCTCCTATTTACCCACATCCCTACCCACCCACACCTCCCCACCCCTATAAACATTTCTTTCAGAATCATATTTATTCTTTCCCCTCATTACATTCCCACACAAAATTTCTTTTGGAAATTTCCCATTCTACAAAAACTGTCATACTTTCTAGAGCTCATTTACATCTACAGGTGCTCATATCAAAGAGAAGATCCGGTATTTGCCTATCTGTGATCTATTTATTTCACTTATTAGTGTGCCCTCCAGGTATATCCATTTGCACAAAAATATGGAACGCTTCCCGAATTTGCATGTCATCCTTGCGCAGGGGCCATGTTAATCTTCTCTGTATTGTTCCAATTTTGGTGTACGTGCTGCCGAAGTGAGTACAACTTAACAAACTTAAAATTAACTGCATCCTGACCACAGGTCAATATTCTCCTTAGATTACCTTACCACTTTATACTTTAAAAGGGATGATATGTGTGTTTTTTTAGCAATTGTTTCCTATATTTGATTGCAAGGGCAAAATAATTCTCACAGTTGGCACATTGGGCATAAATCACACTTGATGACATTTCTATCAATTTATTTTCTAAAATATCCTATCTTTAGGTCATATTTCAGTTTCATTAAAGTCCAAAAAATGCGGTTATTTCAGTCAAGATTGTCAAATTCTTATAAAAACAATTTATATTTCATAGGAAAAGAGAAACTGCAGATTCTATGAATTCCTGACTTTAATGGTTGTATAGATGCACAATTAATTTTGAAAAGATCAATGTAAATAGCCTGAAAAATCAATGAAAATTAGGAAGGTAAAGGCTCTTTGAAGGTAAGGGCCATGTCTTAAGCAATTTACACTCATTAAATCATCAAAACATTAAATGACTTAATGTACTATTGTAATGATACTTGCTGCAACTAAACCAGAAATTTAAGTGGAATGGCATATACATATGTTACAAATACCCCCCTGGGAATATCGTTATTGTATTTTTAGTATAAAATGTAATAGAGAATACAAGAAGTAGCCCACATTGGTTGACTAGAAAAATACTGATAAAACCACATATTTGTAGTCACTAAATCAAATTTTCTCACTTTTTAGTTTTCAACAGTAACGTGAAAAAGTGCTGTTAGTTCAGTCTAGATTACTACATTTTGCCAAAACACAATAGCCCAGAAGAATAAATAATTAATTGGCTTGTTGCCCAAAGGAAAGGTCTCCATTCCAAGTAAGTGAAAGGCTTAAGGAAGCAAAGTCAACATGAAACAGAAATCCACGGTTCAGGCGTTGAGGTTGGGGGGAGGGGGACAGAAACATCAAAGAGATGAAAAACTAAGAAGGAAAGGCGGAAAAGCTCTTTGACTGAGCACAACCATTGACATGAGGATGTCCAGAAACAGCAAGAACGACTGAGATAAGATGAAATGACACACAGGCAAAGAGATAAGGGAAACATTCACTAAAACTGAACTAGTTTAGAGGTAAAATCTAAGCTTTGCTGCTTACTAGCTGGGCTCAAGCCTTCTGAACTTCTATGTTTTGTTTCATCTGTGGAATAAGAGTGAGTTATTTCTAATTTTCAAGGATTCAATGGAGTGAATATCCATCAGCACTGCGTTAATTTGTAAACTTCTTAATAAATGTTAACCAAAAAATAGAGCTCAGTGTATTTTTAACAGATAATTAAGGACTTACTACATCGAAAACTATTTGCCAAACACCAGATAAGAATGAATGGAATCCTCTGGTTCATTGATCACGCTGAGGAGAAAAAGATCTGATGTCAATACACCCAGAGACTGACCAACATGGATACCTTCCTCATCTCTCCGGAAAGTAACTCGGTCTAATAAATCTAACTACCAATCTTTATTCTTTGGGTCTGCAAGCACAGAGATGGTTTAGTAGACAAGTGTCAGGCACAGTCACCCCGATTAATCAGAAACTATTAACTCTCAACTGTTTCCAGCCAGAAGGGGGAGTAGCTATTAAGAACCCCACAATTTCACTTCTTTCAACCTCTTTCCATCTTCCGCGCATATTTCCAAATATTATACTCAGGTTCTTGGTCTGTAATGGCTTTACCCTTGAAGGATGTTTTTTAGAGAATTTTCTGGGTTAATACTTTTTCCTGTTAAAAACAGTGCCTGGTACTATAGTAACACCATTGTGATTTATTATTTAAGGGAGCTAGGCAAAGAAGACAGCTCAGAGATGTGTTTATATGATGGTTTTCCTCTTTAGTTGGACCTGAAATTTTGAAGAGTGGCATAAATATTCTTTCAGTTAATATAGAAAAACAATGAAAGGGCTAAGCAGAGGTTAGAGACCTGAAAAGAGACACATTAATTAAATTCTTGTGAATGTAAGTGAAGAAAGCTAAAGAAATCATGACATTTTCCCCCCACACCAGAGAGTTGCTTAATGCTGGGTTCTAGGCTTCTGTACAGATTGGTTGGTCTGTTCTGCTGGGATAGGAAAGAGTGAAGACAGGGGAGAAGGAATTTGCTAGGCTGTTTCTCTTCCAGAATTCTTCTTGGGTGCATTAACTTTGAATGCAGAGTGCTCAGGGTTCAAATCTTTAGATCCAGCCTTAGTGCATTCTCAAATTTAGGCTCTTCCCTTCCCCTCCCCACTGCACAGAGGAGACCTGGCTCTTTGGTTTGATTAGTATCCTGGTGAAAGCTTTTAATTGGCCTGATAATATCAATGGCTGGACCCTGCTGGGAGAAACAAGGCAGGGTGGGACACGATCAAGACCAGAACTCTCAGGTCTCATGCTGAGAAGGCTACTGGCTGAGAGCGGCAGGGAAAGGCCCAGGCCTACCACAGGTGCTTGTGAAAGACTCTGCCTTGGGTCTGAGCAGGTGCGTCTCTGGAGAGAGCTGGAGAATCCGGGTGACCCTGACCTCAGTACGGCAGGTAGTCTCCATGGTTTTCTGAACCACACTGATAATGATGGAATAGAGAAACAGTGCCAAAACCTTACGCCAGAAGTCCTTTCCAAATGCTCGGCTTTCTTCTCTGCCCTTTGCTGGGGTGGTCAGCTATTCAAATACTGGAGAAGGTTCAACAATAATCGTCCTTTCCTTTCACTAACACTAACCAAATCTGGCTCTGAAATGAGATGAACTAACACAGCTTTGACCAGATGAAATAGTTTATGTTTCTGACAGAAAGATAAATACATTTGGTCCTTTTCAAAGCTCTTGTATGACCATTGTCTGAAGTAAGTATACACTATATCATTCCAGCAGCTCCTAACAGTTACTAAGAACACATAGACAGAGCTCATTTATTTAGGCAATTAATAATATTTTTATTGAAATAAACAACGGCAAACAGCCCACTAATTTGGAGGGTGTTGCGGATCCTGCCCCGTGTCCATTCTCTGAAAGATGCATGCTTTTGGATAGAAGAGAACAGCCTATAATCCCAGCATGGAGACCAGCTGAGACAGGAAGATCACAAATTTGAGTTCTGCCTAGGCCACTTAGTGAAACGTTGGCATGGAACAAAATGATGAGGACAACAGATATACCTCAGTGGTCCAAGACCGAGAGTTTGAACTCCAGTAACATCAAAAAGAAAAAGAAAAAAAAAATAAAAGAACAAAACCCCTATTTTTAAAACTATGTATCAATACAATGAAAATAGTTGATATATTGTGTTTATATACATTTTTAAATGGATGAAAAATGAAATGCCTATCTATTCATAAATGGAAAGATTTTACAGGCAGTCATAATCTATGTTTTGACACTTATAAGTTACGCTGTAAGCTGAGATGTTGAAGAGTCCCCTTCAGTTTCCTCCTGCCCTCCTTTATCACACTAACTACAAGGACAAAGCAGTGTCTCCTAAATGTCAGATGTTGCACAAAATATCTAACCTGCAAAATCTCACCTGACTTTCACAGTCCTTCCATCTGGCATGTATTTTTATCATTCACTAACTCCTCTATATCTCCTGGCTACCTGACTACACAGTTTTCCCTCACTTCCAAACGTGTATCTGATTTAGATTCAGAAGAATGTAGGGTGCAGCTACATGAAGATCACATTGCATGGTAAAGGGCCTGAAATATCAGGCTTTTCAGGTATGACTTGTATGTCCAGCCTCCTATGGGCTCTCTACAACTCTTTTTACTATGTCAAATGGACCAGAAAGACTTACAGATCAAGTAAATTCAGGTCTTTTTCACAAATGAAGATTGAAGGCAGTGGTATTAAATGCAGACACTCAAAGCTTTGGGCTTTTGATCTCAATTTTCATATCCAATGATATAAGAAAGGAAAAGACTGATCAACTGTGATGTCAATGAAGTTACTCTATGGACCTGGATATCCTGGGTTCCACCATTCTCTAAATATAGCCTTACTGGTCACTGTTAATCTAGGTCAAATTTCATCCTGTGAGTCTTATTTCCTTCTGACTGGTGTATTCTGAATGTTTTCAGGGCAGGGCTGGACTGCTCTGTTTTGCAATAGCCATGTGGTATCCTGTCTGTCCACATCTTTGGGATGCACATATTATGATAAAGAGGAGACTTCACACCTAGCCCGACAGCTGGACAAATATGCTATGACAGTCAACAAGGAGGATGGATATCAAAGCTGCATCACTTACAAGTAGTTAAGTCATAAAGGCACCCTCACCTGGGAGACAAAAGAAGGAGCTGGTTGACACCTCTTCAGTCTGACCTTCTCTGGAGAACCTGAGCATTTTGAAGGAAGCTGAAGGCTATTTTGGAAACATGAGCCTGCCATCATGCCTGGTGATTGTAAGTGACCAAGATGATAGCAAGCATGTTTTAATGGAAATCAGTCTCTGCCTGAGACTTTACTTGGAACCATGTAGCCAACCTTCCTCCCCAGACCATTCCAGGGTTTGAGGCTGTGTCTGCTAATGACATTCTTCCTCATGTCATTATCCTGGGATGTCTGGAAGGAGATGGTCTCAACTCCTATCCGCTTGTGTTCTATAATGAGAATTTCACAAACCAAACATATGCACACGTCTAATTCCTCTTGTCCGGAAACAACATCTTAATGAATGCAGCATTATGCAGTTAAGAATGTTCACAATTATTTACACACAATTGCTGTCTGGACCTCCTACCTCTTCCCTTCCCTATGTTCTCCTTGTAGTATGTCATCTGTTGCCCCAGAATAGACCAGTGGCCTCCAGCTTCCTCTTGACAGTCTCTACTCTTTCTTGTTCCATAGTTGTTTTTCTAAAGCATCACTTTGACCAGGTCATATTCACATTGTATTACTGCAAAATGAATTATTGACAGTAGATATAGATTCGAAGCACTCTGTAGTCCCCTCTAAATCTAGCCATGGTAGACACTACAGCATCTTCTATCTCTCTCTCTTACCTTTTTGTTTTAACTGAGCACCAGCTACATTGGCTCTATTAGTGTTCTATCGACAGGAAAACCAAGTTCTCCTCTCAGTATCTTTGTATTTGCTGTTTCCTGTGTTAGGACACCCTTCCCCTTGGAAATCGCACTTCATTTAAGTTTTTTCCCCAAAGGTCACCTCTTCAAACTGCCCCATCAACATAATACAAGCCTTATCATCTTCTCTCAGTCTGCTTCTAACAGTCCTTATTAGTATTTGATAGTCCACTCCAGAGCTGTTTTCTTATGTGTTTACTGGCCATCCCTTCTGCTAGCTACATAAAGTCTGGATTTGTGTCATTTTGCTCATTTTTTATGTGAAATGTCTAGCATGTGGTAGACACTTTGTAAATATTTGTGGTATTAACTCTACAAATAAGGCAACATGTTTGGTGCTGAGAGAGAGAGAGTTGAAAACAAGCAAGACCTTGATGTCCACATGTAAAAAACCCTTCTAGAGTTGGAGATTTTCAATCAGTTAATCAGAACTATCCCATTGCATTTCATCATCCTGACGAGCAGAGTCTGTCAGTTTCCAGACCCTCTTATTCTTCATCACAAAACTTATCAAAGAGGATACTGTTTCCCTAGTTTCTCCTTCATTCCCTGCATTATAAATCCCTCACAAAGCAGAGACAGCACTGTATTTGACTCTGTGCCTCAGGACTCAGAGGCTTTGGCATCAAATCATGGTGCATGAATGAAGGAACACATAAGTTCCGTGGGGGTACCAAGGAAAGGCAGACCACCTCTGAGGATAACATTTGAACTCTTGTACAATGAGGAACAGCTGAAGGTTTTGAAGAGAAAAGCCACAAGAACCAATCTGTTATAGAAAACCAGCTGGCCCTCACAGGGAAGGGATTCTCTGCAGACTTGTACAGTAAAAGATGTGATCATCTCACACTTTATATTATTGTGATATAAGATGCAAATTTAGACAATAGCAAACTATACAGTGTGCCCACACTAATTTCCAGTTTATCAATTCTTATTATGCTCTTTGCCTCTGATTCCTCTTGAAAAGGTTAAAGAACACAAATACAAGCATTCAAATATTTAAGTCTAAAACTCAGTCATATTAACTCAGGTAAACGCCTTGATACAAAGTTAGTACCCCTCACTATCAAAACTCTAATCCCATGAAATCTATTAATCAATGAACTAGTAATTCTTAGTATCTCTTGTTAAATTCTAGCATTCAGTTTGTAAGCTTGAATAGTAAGGAATTTATGTAGCTGACTTTCAATAGATGTTGGCTGAAAATAGTGACTTTCCAAGAAGGAGCAGTTGACACACATCCTGTATCCCAGCTGGAACTGCATAAATCATTTCTGCTACATTTGTGAGATAGTAGAGCAATCTTTTTTGGAATAAATGATGCTCCTACGTTCCCAAGGCTGCTGCCTGCTGATGCACACCATCAGGAAAACATATGTTTCTACTTGTTTCTGTAGTGGTGATGGGTTGTGTCAAGCTCTCCTCCCTCCCTGCCCTGCCTCTCTTGGAACTGACAGCATTCATTTGTTAAACAGGCAGCTGAAACTGGAAGCCATGCCAGGAAGCAGCTGCTAGAGATGCAGTGGAGTACACCACGTGGCACCAACCCATTGGAAAGCTGCACAGCAGGGCTGGATGATTGGCTGTACTGTCCAAGCTCACTCAGGGATGATGTGGAAGAAGAACCACAGATAGCCACCATGTTGGGAATGGCCAGTCACTACTAACCCTCAGTTATTTGTTTTCTGTCACCTGTCTGCAACTCCTATCTTAAGGTAAAAATCAAGAAAAATAATCATAGGATTACAGGATGTTAGCAGTTGTGCAGTCCATTTCCCTGATTTTACCAAGGAAGGAAATGAGATCCAAGAGGAACAGTGAAGGATCCAAAGCTTCAGAAGGTATTAGTAACAGAAACTGATTACCTAGCATTCAGCTCTCTTTTCTACTTAATGAAAGGAATGGACTTGATTTAAGGAGGACCCATCTACACTGGAAATTCTGTTCACTTTTCATTTGAGACAGTACACAGACAAATGACTCTGATGCAACATAAAACTTCTGCCCAAGACAGCAAGCTCTCTCCAGAGCCTGGAATGCACTGTGTAATACTAGTGCTTGTTGCTTTTCTGTAGCATTTCAGCCTGGTTAGGATCCTCAGAGCCCAACCTCATCTTGCTGAACACCAGACTTAAATACGCAAACTCTGTATGCAGGCTGGGCTTTCAGAATTCAAATTTCTAGGGCTTGAAAACCAATCCTCCAGTATAGATACTACAGATTTATACCTCCTGGCTTAACTTGGCCCTTCATAAGTGTTGCTCGTACTTCTGTGTTTCAACACTTTTCCATGTAGTAATTTGAGCCCAATATATTGCCATTTTATCCAGTTTTTCAAGAGAATTCAAAGTTTCTGTTTTACAAGTCCAGGGCATGTAGCAGAGCTACAGTAGCATAGCTCTCCAGTTCAAAGTCCTCATTCCTCCTAGCCTGGCACCTGTAGATACCTGGCTTTGTGACTTTTGCTTTAATCAAGCCTATACTGGCTCTATTTCTTATGCAAGAGACACCCCTTGCTAGCTGGACCATTTCTTTTTCCTTCTTTCACATCTGCCAGATACCTCAAAAGAAAGCTAGCACTACAGACATGGCACATACAAATGTAATTATTTAAAAATTTATCTGAAAGTATGTAGGAACCTGCTAGACTGGGTGAAGAAGAAAGAGTTGTATTTAGAGTTTGGACCTAGATTCCAATTCTGATTCCATTCTTTAGAGCCTTTGCAAGTACGGCCCATTTGCATCATCTCCTTTGGCCTTAGCTTTCCCACCTCTAAAGTGGGAGTAACACAGATTTCTTCTAGTATTGCATAGGGAGAATATACATATATATATCTCCATCCAAAAAGCACACTGGATGGTGAAGCTGCTGCCTTAAGAACTCCATGAGTGGTTACTGTGAACGGCAGACAGGCAGTTAAACACAGCTTTCTTGGAAGGCTGGAGAAGAAGCATAGTTTATTGAACCTTGTGAAGTCTGTGAGTTTGCGAATAACTACAGAAACTGCGAGTTGGTAGAGAGGGATTCTGTGAACTACGCTAGCCTTCTGCAGCATCTGAATTGCCACTCCAAACGGATGCTGGGGATGAGGGAGGGAGGGGCTGAGGCAAAAATAGCACAGGGCTGTGTGCATCGAATTAAACTAATGTCCTCCATCCCGATTTAGCTTCAGAGAGACATAAATGAGAGAACATGTTAGGCTCAGGCATGTGCGGTTCACTTGCTAGCCTGTAACTGAGGGGTGACTGAGTGTGCGCGGGCTTTCCAAGTTTCCCTCGCGCTCTCAGAGATTTCCTTGGCTCACTTGAGCCTCACACAAGTGTTCTTCCCGTTACCAGCAGAGTGTGGCTTTCTTGCTGAACTGGCTCCTTTCCATCCCCTGTCAGATAGTTGTATATCAGGCTGTTATACAGCCTTTTATGTTTCGCAAAACATCACATGGCTCAGGGTCACTATCATCATGGAATAAATTGGATTTCAACAAACTAACACGTCTAGGCTCCCAGGTTACCAGTGCAAAGGGACAGCTCAGTTCTTGGAGGCGATCTGGGTATGTGCACTACTCAAGCACATTCACATGCAGGCAGCTCCCTGCTGGCTCTGGCCATGGAAGCTTCGTCTGCAAACCACTCCGGACCCATCCTGGCATTTTAATGTGAAGTATTTTAAAGAGAATTGCTTCTGCTGTCATAACTTTCCTTGAAAGGAGCGATTACAGGCTGTATCTCAGTGGCTTATCATGATCACATTAAAAAAATCAACAGCGGGACGTTGCCTTCTTCAACATCTGCCAAAAGGAAAACATGTTATTTTGATACTTTAACCATCACTGAGATATCATGTGAATGGAGATGACAGCCAGTATCTTGTTTGTCAGTCAACAACCACTACTTGAGTAAAATTGGGTCTTTTCTATCTAGTAGTTAATTTAATCGATGCGTGCTGAGCTTATTTGCAGGATACAGACACATCTACATTGCATGAATGAGAAATCTGGTGCTTGCTTTTGCATTCTCCTGGCTTTATCTCTCACCACTGTGTTTATTCCCAGGCTGCCAGCAGGCAGGCCTTTCTACTCCTGACTTGTTCTACCTGTTTCTGGCTTTCTCTAGTGGGGGAACGGAAAGCCCTATGACTTGTACAAAGCTGGATTCATCCACTCAGCTCTTCCCTGATCATCAAATCAAAATCAGCCCTCCTGAAGTCATAATTTAGATAGCACTGTGGACTACCATGAGAGAAAGCAGGGGTCTGGGTTCAAATTCTTCCTCTACTACTTGTGACCTTGAGGTATTCACTGATGCTTTATGCCTCAGTTTTCTCAGCATACCTGAGGACAATGGAAGGATATCAGCCTGCTCTGTGCATGACAGGCACTGACATGTAGCCCTTCTAGGAAGGAGCCTGCTGTACATCAACGCCTGGAAGACCAACTCCACCTACAGCTTCACTGAAAAGACTATGGTTCCTGATGGGCTGTTTTCTGCCAGCATCCCCATGAGCAGATGGGGGACCTTGTAAAATATAACACAGTTTTATTTTAATCACCAGCCTCCTAGCATCAAGGGCAGTGCCTGACTTACAACAGATTCCTAGCTTTTGATCAAATGAATAACATCCAAAGAGTGCTTTTGAGGCAAGATAGTAGCTTCTTCTTTCTACTTCCTCTTTGCAAAAGTCTCTCTCTGTGTCCTATTATCCTACTTTTTTGGGGGGGGGGCTTTTTAAATATTTGGTTTTTCATATAAGAGAAGTCATGCAATATTTAACCTTTTTGTGCCTGATTTATTTCATTTTACATTATGTGTTATGCACATGTACCAACTGCTCATGACTGTAATTGTGATGTACTGCAAGCATGTACTAATAAAAAATTTAAAAATACAGCAGCTTCTATGAAACTGCCATCACCCAACTAAATGAAAAAGTCATTACATGGACAATCAGGGATATGAAAATGGCAAATAAAAATAAGAATACCCCCATCTTTGCAGTATCTGGTTCCTCAAAAGGTGTATAATCACGCGAGGGATCTGGTTTCTTGTTACCTTTTTCTTTTCATAGTCAGCGAGCAGTAGTTTGGAAAACTTTCATAAGAGTGAACGACTGTCAGATTAGTTCATTCAACAGATACTAAGTATTTATAAAGAGCTGAACATTAACCAAGACCCTGGTATTAAGGAATGAAGCAGGGTGGGCCGCTGCCCTTAGGGTGGCTGGTTTCTGGCCTTGCAAAGCAACAGCTAAACAGACATCACAGACAGCCCCCTTCTGTCGGACTCCCACCACCGAGCAGTAGAGATCAGTGAAGGGAGACTAATGCATCTTTGGTTATGATTTTTACAGGAAGAGGATATTGAGCTCAGCTTTTAATGAACCAGGTAAATGGTGGTGGAGGGGTGGCGAAGGAGCTCCAGGTGAGGGTGCAGAGGTGATGGGGGAGAGAAGCTCTGTGGCCTGCAGCTATTTGACTTGTCAAGCATAGAATGCATGTGTGCCCTGGCATGCACACGCTCCTGGAGTGGAATGGGGCAGATTCTTTAGAAGCCCTAAACATTAAAGAGACCACGCAAACCCACATGTGATTTAAAATGAAAACATTATTAGCAAAACTTACATTGATCTGACATTGAAAACAGGCAGACTTCTGCAACTGGGCACAAAGAACACGCAAGTTGTAGGTTCATTAAAGTTGAGAATTTTGAGCTTTATTTGTAGAAAAATGTAGACTTGTCAGGGATTTTAAAAAGGGAGAGTGACAGCAGCTGCACTCTGGGGGGTGAATTTAGAGAATGACAAGAACTGAGGCTCAGAAGCCCATTAGAGACTATTGGGAGAGCTTCCATCAGCGATAACAGCAATGAGAGTAAAGATGGAGTAAATTGAAGGAGTAAGAGACAGATCTACAACAGTTTCCTATTAACAGAAGAGAATCTAGGGAAAGTACTCAGATCTCTTTTATAGAATTACACAGTTCAAAGAAGGAATCTTTGGTCTTGTATCATATTACAGTGAAGGGTCACTCAACCCTGCTGATTAGACAGCTTTTCACCCTATCAACTCTGCAGTCTGCCTTATCCAATATAGTAGCTACTGCTCAAACTGGCTTTCTTACTTTTCTAGTTGCTGAGACAGCATAACTGGCATCCAAATTAGGAAGAAAGCCTTATTTGGCTCACAGTTTGTAGAGGTTTTAGTCCATAGTTGGCTGGCTCCAAAGCAGGGTGGAAGCTGGCAGAGGCACATTACAGAGAAGAAAGAGTTCATGGGAGGCTGAAGACAGTAAAACAGCCAAGTACCAAGCAGCAAGCAGCTGCAGCAGCCTTCTTTCTGTCCCTTACATTCTAACCAGGCTATCTATTCTTAGGACAAGCAACACTCACACCCAGAGTGGAGTACCCTGCACTCTGGAATCCCACCATAAATCAATACCAGGATCACATCCTTAATCCCAACATCCACACACTCTAGATTCAGCCACCTCTGTAAAGCTGTACTTATGACTGCATGAGGCTTTGAGGTGGAGGAGGACATACAGAGTGTAGAAAGTTCCACTGCACAGTGCCACACCAAGCTGTCACCAACTGTGTGAGGTGATGCCACCACACACCATGTCACCATCTTTCCATCGATTCTATCTCACAAATAGTCTGATAACTTCATGGATTCATATTTTCTCTTCTTTTTTAATCTAAAAGTTATGAAGCCACTTCTGGAAACCAGTATCTCTGTCCATCTACAAGTAGAATTTAAACCCATCTATGTTTTGGGGGAGAAATGTGGCAGATATAGAAACCAAGTCCTAGTGGGGGATGCAGCTCCATGGTGCAGTGCTTGCCTGGTAAGCATGAAGCCCTGACTTCAACTCACTGTACAGAAAGAGAAAGAAAGAAAGAAAGAAAGAAAGAAAGAAAGAAAGAAAGAAAGAAAGAAAGAAAGA
>PVIC010038613.1:0-17516 GCA_004025085.1 Thryonomys swinderianus
CAGAGTTAGGCTGGTAAGGTTTGGATTTTTCTGCATTTTTCATACAACAATTGTAAGTCTACCTTATCCATTCTTATGCACAGTATTTATGTATATTAAATCTGTTTCTCTAGTGAGCACTGATTGATATGGTTTCCTTTATATTTTTCTTTAAAGATTTTGCTTGCCATATCTTCAAATGTATAGAAAAGTTGTAAGAATGATACAAAAAATACCCGATTGCTCTTTACCCAGATATAATAAATTTTAACTATTGCTCTCTATTCTTTCTACCTTTTTACCTCATATAGGCATGTACAATATATAATAAATTTAAACATACATTTTTTTTTTGAGACAGGGTCTTGCTTTGTAGCTCAGGCTGGCCCAGAGCTTGCTATGTAGCCCAGGCAAGCCTCAAACCCAGCAATCCTGCTTCTGCCTCCCAAGTGTTGGAATTATAGGCGTGAACCACAATGCTTGGCAAAACATACATGTTTTTTGAATCACCTAAGAGTAAATTGGGCAAATTGTGTTTCTTTATGCCTTACAATTTTAGTATATCTTTCCTATGACCAGCTATTTCTTCTTTTACAGAATCATAGTATAATGACTAAATTCAGGATGTTTTACATTAATCTAATGCTTATGAGTCCATCTGAATTTCCTCACTTGTTAAAAAAAGTATCCTCTATAGAATTTCTCTCCAGCATGGGACACTGTCTAGGATCACATAGTGTGTTTAGTTAACATGTCTTTTTAGTCTCATTTAGTTTAGAGAGGTTCCTGGGCCTGCTCTTGTCTTCCATGCCATTGCCATTTCTGATTAATACAGGCCAACTATTCCATTGTGTGTCCTATTAAATTTTCACACTCTCTGCTCTTTTCTTGCAAGGAGAAAGTGATGGTTCGCCCTGAGGTGGATTGCTGCATGGCTGATATGGCTTTCCTGTGGTATCACACAAGAAGGCTCTCGCTGTTCCTTTGCCTCTTATTGGTGATGCTAATGATACTGTGTTGGTTAAGTAATATAATATCCCATTTCTACATTTTTTGTCTTTTCATGATGATTATTAAGTAATTTATAGAGAGATAATTAGACACTGTGCAATATCCTCCTTTCTAATCAAATTTCCTTTTGGCTTGGTTGAGTATCTCTTGATATTTCTAGCTGTAATCAATTGTATGTACTGTGATGGTTGTAAAATGGCAATTTTATAGCTAATTTTTTTTTTTTTTTGGTGGTACCAGGGATCGAACCTGGGCCCTTACGCTTCCAAGGTGTGTGCAGTACAACTTGAGCTGAATCCCCGGCCCTACATTTTTTATTATTAGCTTTCTCTTACTACCAGCCATCATGTATGCTTCAAGAAAGCATTTTGCATTTTAATTATTGCCAGTTTGGATCTCTGAATTATAATCCATTAATATCTTAGTCTCCCTCCAGTTGTTCCAAATTTGGTCAGAATTCACTAAGGTTAGCTTCTCTGTCTTGTTGATGGGCCTTCATTGCTTATGAACTTCCTTACTTCCCAGACCAAATATAATTAAATAATTGTTTTTAAAATCGCAGTCTCAACCTGTGCCTTCCCTGCCACAGTCCCAGGAAGAGCTTTTCTCCAAAATGCCATAGTTCCTCATTTAGGCTGACTGATTTCTAATTCACATCATGAATATTAACCAGGTCCTTTTGAAACACAACTTCTGGTTCTAGTCTGGTACTGGAAAGGTGTTAGGTCTTACTCAGTGTGGAAATATTCTGTTTTTATTTTTTGAATTAGTTTTCCAAGATTATGAATTATATGAAAAATGAACATGTAACAACAAAACTATGATGGAAATATTTTAAACACCACATAAGATTCTATAAAACAAATCAGATCAGTTAAAATAAAACATTTAAATGATTTGATAATCATTTAAATTCTCTTTACAGTGCAATGAAGATATAAATTATATCTTAGAAATTTTTAAAAATCTTAAAGTAATTCAGATAGAAAAAAGTACATAAACATAAATGCAAAGTATCATTTAAAATATACAATGTGGCATATACTATATGAAAACAATCCAGAATGTAAAACTCTTAGTGTAATACATTCTAGATACTGACATTGTACTTAAGAGATTTATGAAAAAGGTAGCTGATCACGAGAACTGAAATAAAAATGTATGTGTGCCTGTCATGAATGCAATGCACATGTGTCCTCCTACCTCAGTGGTGTGTGAGTAATTTCCAACTTAAATCATGTTTCATTTAAACTTGGACCATTTTTTTAAAGAGCAAGGCCAGAAAATGAAAAATGTAGCTGAAAAGAACATCATGTTGCAAAGGCAGGAGTTCACATTGTTTCTGCTCACGAACAGCGGCCAGCCAAAACCACAGCAGCCTGTGGTAGCCATATATTGCAAAAGCCAGCTGTGGCAATACCTCTTCGGCAGCTATGAGGCAAGGCAATACCTAGGAATGGACAATCCTCCGATGACTTTGCAAGCGTTAAAACCAGCACCAGAGCCTTACAACTCACCATATGTTGTAATCAAATGGAGGAAATCACACTTCTGTGTGGCCATAAAATCTCAGCTTGGGGAGAGAGGCTGCAACCTCCACACTCACAGCCAGCATGAGGCCGGCTGTTGATGCCCGGAAGACACACTTGCTTTGCACACTCACATTCATGCCCTCATATAATTCCTCAGTTTATTGGGGATCGCCAGCTGCCACATTTGTAATAGTGAGAAAGAAACTGAGATCAGAAGAGACCACAGAGCAAGACAAGAGCCCAGGAGCATGACTGGGCTAGAGTTTCCGAAGCCCTGCTGTTTTCTTTCAGGTAATGAAATAAGCGAACATAAAAGGGGAGCCAGGTTAAAAAACAGAGCGGAGGCTGTGGGAGAAGCAGCAATAAGACACCAGCTGAGAAAGATCAAGGTTAGCTATGCCAGACCTGCTGAGTCTTGCTCAATTAGAGGGAAGTGTCCTCCTCTTGGTGAAATGACAGAACTTGAAGGGACAGAAGACCTTCTAGGAGTCAAGGAAATTGCAGCCCAGGGCAATAAAAAATTTGTAACTGAAGAAAATATTCCTGCAACAAATGGTGGGAGTTGGAAATACCTTAGTCAGATTCATTGGCAGCCATACTTTTCATCAGTCCTTCAGGACTCAAGTGAGCAGGAAGCTGCATCTGCAAGAAGAATTATCTGATTTACCTTCTCAAAAAGGTGGTAATGCTGGGAACAGAGGGGATAAAACACTAATTATACTTTGAAAGAAACTGAGGGAGAATCTGCCCAGAAGAACCACAAGTTGCGAACTTGGCTCCCTCCTCCAGACTGGTCACGCGGAGGAGGAGAACTACATATTGGCACACCGCCTGTTGCCTTCCTAGGAGGCAGCTCAGGACGCCTGAGAGGAAGCCAGGAGTGACTCAGGATGACACGAGACCTGAACTGGAACCCAGCAGTGTGTCTGTCTTTCCACAATCTGGAGAGCAGAGTTCTGGAGGCCCTGTGGAGTGGGAGGAAGTGAAGAGAGATCAAACTGACCTTCAGGTCATGACCTGGGTGACTAAGCAGGAGACTCTTCCACTTATTGTTTGCCTTGAGCTCCTTAAGAACAAGAACAGAGTAACATTGTCCTCTCACTGGGGCCACACACTGTGTCTCAGGATTCTTCTCTGGCTCTGCTTCTGTTCTGCTTCTAGCAGATCCCTGTCAGAGCTAGCCAACAGCACTGTCTCTTAGATGTTATAGTCATAAAATAAAAACCAACATCTCACAGACTAATCTACCTGTGTCACATTACCCCATACTCTCACTTCCATCTTTTCGTCTACGAGAAAGAAACAAGGGACAGAAAGGATTCCTTTTTATCAAATAACTTACTGAGTATTACAGGATGAAGGCTGTTTCAGTCCATTGCCTATATTTTTTATAGCTACAGCATCATTATCCTTCATGTTCAAAATGTATGTCTGGACCATTGCAAATTTTACATCCTGAAGGACTAAAATATATTCATTAAAATGTGCTGCTATTCGTTTTATTGCATTCAGATTTTTGACAATCCATGTGTAACATATTTAGTAGAAGCGATAATAAAGCAGAAAAACCCATTCTTCAAACAAGCTTCCTGAATCAATTACTGACAGGAATAGGGAGAACAGTAATGGTCCTGCCTTCCTTTGGGGCAATTGTTTTCACAAACAGGATGGGTTCAAAGCAGCTCTTCTTTGCATGGATAAAAGGAAAAGCAAGGCCAATATTTTCATTCTGCTTTTGAGTCTTTAACTATAAAAAGAAACTGAAGATAAATCATGTAAAAATACCATTTAAAAGTTCAATACTCTCTGAGTTTGCATTTACATTTGTGCACATCTTTGTGAGATACAGGCATATTAAGAAATGAATCTGGGCACTTGAAAGTAGATGAGTGAACTAAGTAAGGGTTCACAAAATACTTTTTTTTTTTTTTTGAGACAGGGTCTCACTTGGTAGTTCAGGCTGGCCCTAAACTCACTATGTAGCCCAGGCAAGCCTCGAACTCAGCTATCCTCCTGTCTCTGCCTCCTGAGTCCTGGGATGACAGGCATGAGCCTCTGTGCCCAGCACACAGAATACTTTTTTAAAAGGAAGGGAAGAAAAGGGTAGAGCCATTGCATGAATAAAATAAGTGAAAATTTGATTTAATTATAAAGGTAATCATTGGTATTGACATCCGAAATTAGTGAAAACATTAAATCCTAGAGATAGAGCCTAGTAGATGCGTCCTTTTTGTTTGTTTGTTTGAAGACCACCATGAGTTGAAGGCCAGCCTGGACTACGTAGTGAATTCAAGACCAGTTGAAACTACATTGCTAGAGCCTGTGTCAAAAACAACAAACCAAAAAGAAATTAAAAAATAAACGAGTGATCATTATGAGCTTTTCTCTACCTTTTGGCAGATGATGTCTTCAGAGTCTTGCAACACACCAAACTACATCACAGTAGTCAAAGCTCCCAGCTAATTTAGAAATAAAAAATTAGCTTATGAGAAATTGAGATTATTCTATGGAAAAAGTGCTTCATCTGTAATGTGAAAAGATGAGTTCTATAAGACACTCAAGCTAGAACATGAACTCTGAGCTTAACTAATACAAATTTGCAATAACTAAAAAAAATGATGATTAGAATTTAAAAATGCAAATGAAATCTGAATACTTAAGCCCTCTATCCCATTTTAACTTCAGGTTTTCTTTGTTTCTTGTTAATCAGGTTCTTCTAGCTACTGCATGACTTTAATAAAATCTATTCCTTGTTTGGAGTATAAATTTCCTATTTGAAAACAACAGAAACTAAGTAGCTAAATATTCAATCACTCAGTTCTTTCTGATTCTATGGTTCTATGAAAAATGAGTATTTCACTTTTGTTTCAGAACTTCGTTCACACCATTCTGTTGCATCATAAAGAAATATAGATGTGTTGTCCTTGGAGTTATGCAATATATATGTACATAATTGCATTATAAGTAAAATTTTAAAAGTTGATTATGGTGCTGTGATATCCTACTCTGAGCTAGAGATGGAGAAGGTACATGAGAAGGAAGATCTGGCTTGTGGGCACGAGCCGTCATCATCCCCTCCTCCATCCTTAACAGCTCTACCAACAAGACCATGTTCTCAGCCTTAGTCCCTCTCACACATGTGTCTTCAGCAGTGTGCTGTTGTACTTCTTCTCCCTTTGAGACAGCACTGACTGTTCTCTGATAAATCTTTCTACTGGAGGAATATAGCATTAATCCCTTGACATTTCTCAAAAGTGGTATTTGTTGTTGTTGTTGTTGCTGTTTTTTAAGGTAGGACTGTTTATTGGGAAGTCGTGGACTACCCCTGATTCTTAGTTCTGAGTTTCAGTGACCCCTCCTCAATTGCAACAACAAATTCACATGAAAACACACCTCTGTACATATTTTCATGTCTTGTAGGTAGACAGTGAATCTCCAGTTATCAATCACTAATTGAAGCTAATGGATCCTTTACTACATAGCAGCCATCAGGCTCAGATTACCAATCCTGGCACCACAAAAACAAGATGATTCTGGGAAACTGAGTCCCAAGGTGATGAATAACTGGTTGGTCATCCAGATTAATGAGATTTTGAAATAGGTCATTCTTGATATCTAGACCTGGTTTCTGATTCAAAAGCAGTTCCCTCTGTTGTATGAGTAACTTTCCACAGATGAGTATGGTTTTGAACAGAAATCCTAACTTCCTTGACAATGAGTGAAAAAGAGAAGTAAGCATAATGTTTACTTAAATATCAAATATTTTTAATATTTACTGTACAAATGATATTCTTTCAGATTAGTGGCTCTCAAAGTGAGATCTACAAGTCACTTAATGTCTTAGGCAAAACTGGGCAAGTTGGTCATTCTCCTGTCACTTCAAGAATAACAAATAGTATATGTCACCAATAATATAATAAAAGGTTTTCAACAAAAGTTAGAATTTTGAAAATCTTATGATCTCTATTACAAGCTTGTGGGTTTCTTAATAGACTTTTCTGAAAAGACTGTTATAAATACTAACAAAGTGGCTTTGTTTGATATTATGTAATGAAATGTGTAAATATTTGTAAGATCTGTAAAACTAAGAAACCAATGTTTTCAAAATAACCAATATATGATGTTACAGACCCATGCAAGTGTAAATGGTTCTTTTAAAGTGCAAGATAGCCAATGGGTTTTTAATATAACAGTGCTGAGAAGTCCATTGATAAGGTTTCAGATGAACATTATAAACAACATTAAGAAGAATTGCTTCTCGGCCTTTTGGCTAAGATCAAGTGTAAACAACATTAAGAAATTAATGCTTGATATCTTGAGGTAATACCAAAGAAGAATGTCCATAATTTTCTTTTTAAAAGAAAGCCTATTTTCAACTAAATATCTAGTTTAAGTCAGATTTTCTTCAATCAAACCATTATCATGAAAGATTGAACACAGAAACAGAGAAGCAAAATGTCTCCATCAAGCTATTGAGAATGGCAAAAAAATTATAAGTTAGTGTTATTCTTGTGGCTAAGTACATTGTTTTACAAAGTGTTATTTCTTAAAACGTATTATAGGTGTTAATATTAGATGATACCTTATTTTTAAATTGCTTAGTTAAAAAAACTTCTGTTGCCAACTGTGATGACTCATACCTATAAGCCCAACATGAAAGAGGCTGAGGTGAGAGGATTGTTTTGAGCTACTTAATGAGCTCAAGGCCAGCCTACACAATGAGATCAAATCCACAATGAGATCCCTGTGTCAAAGGAAAAAATATGTGTCATTTAGTGTGGCAAATAATAGATAAGGCCCATAAAAATAGAAAAATTTTGTAATTCTCAATTTTAAGAGCAAAATGTGTTCTGAAAACAAAAACTTGAGATTTGTCCTGTTTGATGGTTAACACTATGATTTTTACCCCTCTATTCTTTTAAAATTTTTACAGTTTTAGATCATTTACATTCTAGTTACATGGTATAGTGTTAATTTTTTTTTTTTTTTGAGACAGGGTCTTGCTTTGTAGTTCAGGCTGGCTCTGAGCTCACTATGTAGCCTAGGCAAGCCTCAAACTCAGCACTCCTCCTGTCTCTGCCTCCCGAGTGCTGGGATTACAGGCGTGAGCCACCACGCCTGGCGGTTTAGTGTTAATTTTGAAAACCAGCTGTGCTATATATTAAATAAAGTTCCAAGAGAACCTTGATCATATGAGTCATTAAAATTTTTCAAAAGTGAGAAAAAGAGTTTCAGTCTTCAGGGTGAAAATATCCACATAGTTCTATACATGATAAAGACAGAGGTGGAAGAAAATTTGAAACCTTTTGTAAAAGTCTATGACTATCTACCATAGAACTTACTTGAACTAATTTCAGTATTGACTTCTTAAAGAGTCTGAAGAATTCCTAAATTTCATGTTTTCTGGGAAAATTTAACTAAAAATTCAAAAACTGCTTCCTTCAGAGTCCATTGATTGGTATCCTAGGAAGAAAACTTCAGTTCTCCAGATCTTTACCTTCTTTGTGGTATCACTATAGCTGGACACTTGTGCTCATTGAGAGGATAGAAGTTCTACTTCTTGGGTCATAAGGCTTCAGGTCTCAAGAACATAGAGCATGAGACTCAGGAGCCAGAATGTCTTCATTACTACCCATATGTTCATAGACAAGACATTTATTTTCCACTCACTCAGTTTCCTTCCTCATAAAATGTATCCACCATTCAAGTAGGAAAATAATTAGCATGTAGAACCATTCAGTAAGTATTATCTTTTATTTCAAGATTAAATTCCCCAGCTGAGTAACAATTGCCTATGGTTCCAGCTACCATATTCAGTAGATCAGGTTAATTTTAATAGATGAAAACAAAAAGAAAATCTTAATTAATTAATGCAATATCTTTTTGTGTAATCAAATGTCTCAATAATATTTTGGAGAAAATTTGGTCTAATCTTGTCCTGATTACATTTTGGATTTTAATGTATTAGTGCACTTTCAAAAACAAACATAAAGTCTTTTGATTCGTATGCCTTTGTGCCATAGAAATAATATTCTGATTCTCTGGAAAGATTGTAGTTTTACTTTTTCATCTCTTTTCAAAAGGAGAATATTTTAGATGTGAATCCTCTGCTCTGATAGCTTGAATAAATGATTAATAGTTTTTCTTTACCTGTAGTGATGACCTGGGTAGGGCTTTTCTCTTTGTAGTAAGCCACCAACAGATTAAAAAGACTACATTCTTGGGGTTTCAGAATATTCCTCTATGAGGGTGAAATCCAGGTCTGGCTGAGCCAACTGCACTACACCAGTCTCTTAGGTCCTAAGGGTGCCCTTGGCCCTTGGTAGACTAAATTGAAACCCAAGCCAGCGTGGAGCTAAAGGGCATGTCACCAGATTGCCCAGTCCTCCTCAATGTTGGGCCCCTCCTCTGACAACCATAGACCAATCCCCAATAGCCACCACAAACCCCTCCCACCACTTGTGCTATATAATGCTCTATACTGCATTCATTAAATGGAAGCTTCCAGAAACCTCCCCAGAGTCTGGTGTGTATGTGTGACTCTATGCCTCACCCACCCATGTGCAGCTCCGCAATGACAATACTGCTACTACCAAAACTCAACAGAGACCTGATGCGTGGAAACACAGTATGTCCAGAATGACTGACGCAGAGCACCACATGTGAGATGGGTTCCCACAACTCCTACTACATAAATAACCATTTAAGCCAGACTGTGACCTACAAATGTGCAAAAGAGTAGTTGTGTAGATATACCGAAATGAAAAAGTTTTTTCAAATTTTGTTCTTAAACTGTTATCTTCACTCACCTTTCTTTCCACAAATAGGACTTTATGTTTAATGAATTGATCAATTAAACACAGGACTGTGTGTGTTTTGGGGGGGATATTACTGGGAACTGAATCCAGACTTTTGGCCCTCAACTACATCAACAGCCATTTTTATTTTGACATAGGATCTAAATTTCTAGGTTGCGCAGGCTAGGTTAGAACTGGTAATCCTCCTCCATCAACTACCCAGTCTAGTAGAATTAAAGGCACATTCAACCATGTCTAACAGGATTCTTTATTTAAAAAATTACAACTTTTAGAATAATGTAGTATGTGTTACTATACCAACACTCTAAACATTGTAGTAAAACCATATTAGGATACTAATACAAATACACGCTAGAAGAAAAGTCAAATGCTGTATCAAGTCTGTGCTGTAGCTATGTTTCTTGTTTATCCCACATCATAGCACTGCTATCATCCAGTGCTGAGTCTATGTCCTAGTGTGCGGAGCTCCAGTGTGAGACCAAGAGTGAATCTCCTGAGGAGTGATGAAAGAATGAGAAAAATTCAGATACTTCAGCAACTGATTTCATGGATCTGGGCTAGAAGCCAGATCTTGGTATTTTTCTAAAGTTCTTCTGGAGGTATAATGTCAAAGCATTAACAAAAGCTTTAAAAAATATGAAAAATTTAAACCTCTCACAATAGATTAACAACTATTTCATTTTTACCCATTTACAATTTGGCATTTTAGCATATTCAAACTTTCATTGTTTTTGACATATTCACATAACCACAAGTTCATGTGTTACCATTTATCTCACCCACAATTAAATCTCAAAATAGTTCATCTTTTCATAGTTTATCTGGGACTGAGACAAACGGGTTATCTAATTAAACTTTGGAATAGAAAGAGAAGATTAGGAGGGCACTTTTTAAAGTATAAGTTAATTCACAAGTTGGAAGTTCCTAGTTTCTTAATGATTTTAATTTTATATAATTCTTGCAACTTGAACTCTTTCTAGTGAGTCAGTGATACTGCTATCTCCATCTGATTCTTCTTTGCTAGATACCACTTTTCTAAATGTTGTCACACATGTAGTTGGGTTGTCTGTGCTATGCAAATATGGATCTCAAGTATTCATCCCAAGCTTAACCTCATTCTGGACTCTAAACATCCAATGTGTCCCTCAATAGCCCCTCATAGATGCTGACAAACATTTGACTTTAACCAAAACCAAACTCAAATTTTGTGCCTAGACTTGATCTCCCCTTTGTTCCTCAGCTCAGTAAATGACAGTATCATTCATCATCCGAACCTGCCCTTTGATATTCTTGACTCTGTCTCAATGTATGTGCACTTTACCAGCCACTCTTTTACACGGATCTTAAAAAAATATTATACATCTTGGTCTCAATTCACTTATCATATCAATTGCAATGCACCAGTTTCAAATAGATATCAAGCAAAATCCTACACACTGCTTTCTAACAGTTTTTGTACTCCTCCCCCACTGTCCAAACTAAGTCAGATCATTTCTTACTCCAGTTCATAAATCTCAGGTGGTTTCTCATCACAGTCACAAGAAAACTGTGTCTTCAGCTCTACAGATTGAGCTCTGTGTAATCTGTTGTCTGCTCCTAACTTCACCTGAATTTCCCCCATTGTTCACTGAATTTGGTCTATGAGCTCACTGAGTTCATAAGCTCCCTAGGTACTCAGAGGTACCTAGAGTGTTCTAGCCTCTCCTGCTGATGGATCTCCCTGAATTGCACTAATGTGTGTTAGGAACTGCGGACGATTTAGATTTGTGGCATACTTGGATTTATGGATGTCTGCCCTGTCCTGCAGGATCAACTACTGGGATTACTATGGACATCTGCCCCACCCTTGTAATCCCTACAAGGATTACTGCACTAGGATTATTGGTTTTAAAACTTACTCAGATTTAAGGATTGTCTGCTCTGCCTTACAAGATTTTCAACTACAGGGATTATTGTGGATAACTGCCCTGTTTTATGCATACTAGGATTTTGGGTGTGAAAGCTTTGTATCAAATAAAGGTTCAGTGAGTTTGGGGCATTGGGTCTTTCTGCTTGTGTGGTATTTGGCTTTTCGATGCAGCTGCTCAGAGTAGCAAGAGTCAGCCCCATGCTCAGCCTTTTCCTCAAGGTTCCAATTTTTGTGTTTTGTTGCTTGTTAATCCTCTTGCAGCGGGAATCATGGGGAACTGGAGCTTGCCTGAAGGGTTCTGGTTGTATCCTCTTACCTTGTCTCTCACGCATAAAATGGCCCATCTCACTCCTGTGTAGTTCTTTTCAGAACCTGTGAAAGTTCCCTTCTCAGAGAAGCTTTCTCTCGAAAAGAGCATCCCGCAATTACCCACCTTGTTCTCCATCCATTTAAGATGTTGAAATTTTCTTCATAATACTTATTGTTGCCTGATATTAATCTATCATCTATCTATGTATGTCTGTATCTTGCCTCTAATCTCTATACAGAAGTTTGACAAGTTTTTGTTGTTGTTGTTTTACTATTTTTTATTTTAATTGGTCAAACTTGGACCTTGCATGCTTGTGAAGCAAGGGGCAGAACCACTGAGCTAAATCCCCAGCCTTTTATTCACTATTAGTAAATATAAAAAATGATTGGGTACACAGTGGGCAATCAGTGAATGTTTGTGATTATGTTGTATCAAAGAGGAGACAAAATCAAGTATGTGTATGTATATGCTTTTAATACATACTTTTTTTTAACAGAGTAGATTTAGGCTTTCAAACATGAATAGAAGGTAGAGATTTCCCACCTACCCCTTGCCCTGCTGGCTCTCCAGCTGTCAAATCCCCTCCAGAGTAATATATAACAGTGAACATGCCTTGACTCTTCATTATCATTCAAAGTACATAGTGTACTTTAGAGTTCATTTTGGTCTAGAGTCTGAGAGTTTGGACACATCCATGGTGTCATTAAACATCATAATACAGAGTAGCTTCTCTGCACTTCTCATTCCACCCTCTCCCCATACTCTTGGTGACTGCTTGTGGAGTTTCTTGGACAGCTAACATGTGTCTGCTAGAGGTGCCTCGAGCAGCAGAAAACTGCTTATTCCAAGGAATCAAAGTATCTTGAAAAGAGGATACTATAATAACAGTTTCAGCAAAGACTGACTTCATGGGGGAAAGCAGAAGGTCCCCAAGGGACAATCAGACAAAAGTTACTTATTCAGACTGTCACTGTGCCTTGCTGGCCTGCTTTGCTACCTAAGACTAGAACTGCACTCACCAAAACTCTACTACTTTGTGGTGCTTCAATAAGTCTGTGGGTTTGAATCAGTCTGGGCTTCAGTTGAAGACCCCTGATCCCCCAAGAGATAGTCTCTATCCTCATCATTTATCATTCTAACACTCACACTATGTGGTAAAAATAACAAGGGAAGTATTGAAACTGAAACTATTCTAATTGTGACTACGTTTTCCTAGTTCTAAACATGCTTATATTTGAGGTTGGGGTTGCCATAAAGCATCACAGACTGTGTGGCTTAAAAAAACAAAGATTTTTCTTTCTGACCATGCTGGAGCTGAGTCTTAGATCAGGCGTCGGCACGACTGATCTCTCTGAAGCCACTTCCTTGGCTGGTAGATACAGAGCAGTCTTCTCTTCATGTCTGAAAATAGTCTTTCCTCTGTACAACTCCATCCATATTTCTCTTTTTTCTAAGGACTTCATATGGGACTAGGGTCCACCCTAAGGACCTTATTTTAACTTAATTATCTCTATAAAAACTATTTCAAAAGACATCACATTCTGAGGTACTGGGAGTTATGACTTTACTGTAGAACTTTGGGAGTGAAGGGATAAATCAGCCCACAAAAATGCCACGTCACTTCTTCCTAGCTACTTTTCACTCCAACCAAGATAAGCATGCATACTCAACTGTATGAACTTCATTATAATTAGAAATTATAGTCCAAAGAATTAAATATTTGGGGAAAATCAATTAATGATATTTAATTCCATATAAAAAGTGTTCCTTAAATATAACAAAATTCCAAGTCATAGCTTAAGTAAAATGATGAAGGAAAACCGGTATGAGCCTGGTTGTAGTAGCACATCTGTAGTGAACTACCTGGTAAGTTAAGTAGAAGGATTGTGAATTCCAGCCTGGATACTACAATGAGACCCCATGTCTCTCTCTCTCTCTCTCTCTCTCTCTCTCTCTCTCTCTCTCTCTCTCTCTCTCTCTCTCACACACACACACACACACACACACACATGCATGCATGCACAGGGAAAAGATAAATGAGTACTCTATAATTATTTCTCAATTTCACAAAGCAAAAAATTTTTAAGGTAGATCTGCAAACTGTCAGTGAAAATATAGCCAAGTACCAAGAAAAGAAAAAAAGACTTAAAAAATGAAGTTACACTAAAAAGTAAGAATTTAAGAATAAAACTTGGAAATGCAATAAATGAACTTGGGAACATTGAAAACACTCATTTAAAATTTTGTTTAGGAAATAGTTTTATTACTTTTTAAAAATTAAGGTTATTACTTCCTAAGTCAATTTGTTCATCTTGCTGCTCTCATCTGTCTGCCTGTTTGCATATGAGTGAATAACTAAATCCCTATCAGTGCGGACCTGGGAAACAATGAAACACAAGTTAACAACAGAAGGTGATGGAGTACAGATTTTAATTCTACATTCTGACCAGAATTTTTCACATATGATATGATGATATGATATAATATGATATGATGAAAAAATGGGAATACTTGGGGACAAAATGAATGAGGATGAGTATTAAAAGCTTTAGATTTGTTAATCCAGCACCTCATAAATTTGTCTAGGAGGTAGGCTTAAGTAGGTTATTGGGTAGAAAATCATTTTATAACAAAAAGTAAGATACTGTACCCCTTGAATTTTGTATATTATTTGTCCCCTACCACTAAAGAACAAAGATCATCTGTTATTAATTTTCTTCATTTTAGTGATTAAGACAAAAGGTAGAAAAGAAACTAGATTTTTCTAAATTCCTTACTCGCTATAATCACAAAAACATTACAGACAAAACTTCATAATTTTAAAGCCCAAATGACTTTGATATGAAGCAATGCTTTAAAATTTTTGAATAAAATACTTAAAGCCTAGACATTATGATGTATTACTTAATCTATTTTCAACTAAAGCCAAAGAGATGAATCCTGAAGTGCCAGGTCTGAGTTATTCACCATAAAATGCCTTGTTTAATGCTTCTTTAATGAAATCAAATCGTTAAGATAATGAAAATAAAGAGAAAGGTCAGGTCACTGAGGATATGCCACTTAACCTTATACCTCATTGCATATAACAGCACAGAGTAAGAAACCAATCTTCGTAAATTGAATTTATTTCATATTCCTAATGCTTCTGAATAAATCATCTCCAGTAATTAAATAATGTGTGCCACTTTTCTGAAGACCTTCTATCAACTGTGAGGGTTGGTTTGTGTTTTCCAGATGTGAGTCGCATCTGTGAGGGAGCTCCCTATGGATTCAGGGAGGAGCTGCACCCTGAGGTGCTTAATGAAGGTACCAGAGTGTTTGAGAAACAATAGGGGAAAGAGAGGCAAATAAAGACTCTAGTAGTGAAGAAGCTCAAAATAACGCTCTCAGCTCCTAAATTAGCTAGAATTAGATCTTATTTCTCACAAAAGAAAACAAAAGGTAATGTAGCTACCCTGCTGTAAACTGTCCCCACACGATTCCCTTGTCTAGAAATCTAATTTAGGTTCTGCATACTGCAAACTGCTTGTGAGTCTGTGGACATGCACCTTCATAAGTGCAGTAAAAAGGCCCATTTCTTTGCTCTGTTGCTCTAGATAATGCTTTATATATTTGTATTATAATTACACAATTCTTCCCAAAATCTAAGTTATATTTGAAAAGATATATACATATAATTATATATATAAACTAAGTGTAACATCTCCCTTTATCCCTTTGTAGTTAAGTAATTCATTTTTAATCATCTTCATCATTCTCAAATTTTGTTCATTTTTCTTTTAAGAAATCTCTCCCTCTCTCTCTCTCTTTATATATATATATATATATATATATATATATATATATATACACACACATATATATATGTGTGTGTCTATCTATATAGATAAATATCTATATAGATATAAAATATCTATATAGATATAAAATATCTATATCTATAGCTATATAAATTTGAGGCTTTTCTTTTACTCAAGCTTCATCTTTTGTTTACCCCAAATCCAATGGAAATCCTTCAAGTCTCTTAAGTGTAACTAAAATAAATCAGAAGGGAAAGGTAAGCATTTATTTATTCTGTATAAAATGTATCCTTTCCCCTGTTGTGTTCTGTGGCACGGGACACTGTAAATTAGAAAGCAGCTTTCACTGTGGCCCCAAGTCCTCCTGCAAGAGCAGACATCTGCGGCTTCCCTGCAGATCTCGGCAGCCCCGGTGTTGCCGCTGCACTCTCTCTCAAGCGCAAACGCTGCAATGGTTCCCTCTCTTTTCCTTTCACACCACAAAGCAAATGAATGAGAACTACTTTGGCTTCATAAAATGGCCAGTCTTGTGAAAGCTGTGCTTTGTAAAGAAAACAACCATTTCTCAAACCTACAGAATATGATTACTATTATATACACTGATACATTGCTGAATCATATTTTACGGTTTTTTAACATACAATTTCCCTGGGTGTATTTAATTTCTCAAGCAAAAGCTAGTTTAATTACCTTTGATTTACAGAATGAACCAATACAAGGGGGAAATGAAAGGAAATAATCGTACTTGTTTGCCACTAGCTTGCAGCATAACTTATTTGTGTCTGTAACAATAAAAACATGGAGCACAGTTGTATTTACTGTAGACAAATATTTAAATTAGTTGGCATTTCAGGAACAACAGTACAGAGACAATGACAGTAAGAACATGATCTTTGAAGATAAGGGACATGTTAGGAAACTAGCTCACTGTCTTTTTATGTTAACTAGCTCATTAATTAGTTACATTCTCTGGACTGAAAAAAGAAGGAATGTTATATTGATATATATATATGATATATGTATATATGTATATATATATGTATATATACATATATATGTATATATATATATACGATTATCCTAAAGATTACATGAGACTAAACATGTAAAACACCTGGCACATAGTAAACTATTACCATTGATCATCAGTGTTGCTAGATAGAAGTATCTATCAATCAGCCCAGATAAAACAGTAGACCTCTTAATGTTAGGAAGTGTAGCACAGGGGAGTGCTCAGAATCTAAATGACATAAACATTTTTTTCTACCAACAAAAACTGAAAAATATATGCTACATGAAGAACACAGGTTTTATAAAACTATTTTTTTTTTTTGAGACAGGGTCTCGCTTTGTAGTTCAGGCTGGCTCTGAGCTCACTATGTAGCCCAGGCAAGCCTCGAACTCAGCAATCCTCCTGTCTCTGCCTCCCGAGTGCTGGGATTACAGGCATGAGCCACCACGCCTGGCTATAAAACTGATTTTTTAAAAAAATTATACCTACATTGTTGAGAGTGATTTAATTCAATGTGAAGCACTGAATTAGAATGTAAACACTAGAGCAATCAAAATCTTACCAATTTCCCTTCAAATGGAACACAGTCTGTTAAACACTAGTTGGGGTTATTTTTTGTGGTACTTTACCAAAAGCAAATATTTTCCCGTTGGAATATAGTAAATAAAGTATTGCCCAGGCTATGTAAGATTAAGCTACTATAGAACATAATTATAAAAAATATAATTTCTTTAGTGGAAATTCTAATTATCCTGCTTTATCACAGTATATACATATAGTGAATTTCATTGTGCCCCTTATATTTGTGCAATTATTAAATGAACTAAAAATATAACATGAGGGTTGAGGATGTAGTTCAGTGGCCCTGCACCTGCCTGACAAGCTCAAGGGCCTCAGTTCAATTTCTGATACTGGAAAAAATTATATTAAAAATATATACGTATACGGGCCGGAGGGTTAGCTCAGTGGTTCCGGCGCCTGCCTCGCAAGCGTAAGGACCTGAGTTCGATCCCCGGTTACCACATATAATGCTGGGTGTGGTGGCTCACACCTGTAATCCCAGCACTCGGGAGGCAGAGACGGGAGGATTGCTGAGTTCGCGGCGGCTTGCCTGGGCACCATAGTGAGCTCAGGGCCAGCCTGAA